>JAVXUP010004775.1:0-26236 GCA_033070095.1 Escallonia herrerae | reverse complement strand
ACGCATACGACTCTCAGTGCCAGAGTCAGGTTCCCCAAGTAGGAATCCAGGCCTCGCGCCCAAGCTTTCGGTCGGACAAAGGACAAGCGACGAAGCCATTGAGGTCGGACAAGATGGCTTGGATCGACCGGCACTACTTCGGGCATGAGCCTGTCAATTCAGCAGACTTTCCCCTTGCGACATTCCTAGGTCATGAGGATATCAGAACGTTGGCGCCGGAGACAGATCTTTCAAATTTTGTCATGAACGCTTACATAGAACTGCTCCGGATTAGAGAGCAACGTTTTAACCGTTCTGAATATTTGAAGCTTAACATGTATCCCACTCATTTTGTGGAATTAACGGTGAGAGAATTCACAGAATGGAGGCGAGGGGGCGGCAGGAGTAAGTGGAAACCAGGTCGAAACGTGTTAGGCATGATGAACGCAGACTATCAATGTCCCGCTGCTGATGCGAACCTTATCATGATACCCTGTCATCATGCAAACCACTGGTTCCTATTAGTTCTCCATCCAGCGTTCAGAACGGTTCACATATACGATAGCCTAAGGGAGGACGAGCCTGGACAGCTGCTGGCACAGATGTACAACGAGTACATCACTTTAGTGGTTAGTATTTATTTTTTGACCTTGGCTCATAGTATATTGTTCTTGTCTCATAGGCTTGATTCTCGTTTTTATTGTTGGATGCAGACTACTGTCCTCTCGCTAGCATGCGGACGGCCACAGGGTGACCCTTGGACGGTCGTGATGATAAAGGACCGACCAAAGCAATATAACGGTCACGATTGCGGGATTTACGTCCTCAAGTACATGGACTACATTGCTCGCTCGGAAGTGCTCAAACACTCCTCGTGGACTAGGAAGGATGCCTTGACGTTTAGGTATAGGATAGCCTGGGAGCTGAAAAAGAATGAAGCTAGACGCCTTCATTACCATTATCCTGACGTGCGTGGCTAGCTGCTGTGATGTTACAAAAAACTGTACCAAAAAGAAATGTACATAATTTTTCGCATGCTATGAATTTGGCGCTAAAATGTGCGCGAATATACCTTTCATATGACGGCATTCGAAAAAATTACGCGTCTCGCTTTTCGCCGAAATTCATAGAAATGGGCTAACTAGCGTGCATGAGGTGCAATGAGCGAAAAAAAAGTGACAAAAAAAATTACAACTTTTTTCGGAAGCTATCAAATGCGGCCTAAAGTGTGCCCGAATAGGCCCTTCCTAGGAAAACTCAAAAATTAATGTGTCTCGTTTTTCGCCGAAAGTCTTACAAATGGGCTAACTAGCGTGCCTGAAGTGCAATGAGCGGAAAAAAAGTGACAAAAAAAATTACAACTTTTTTCGGAAGCTATCAAATGGGGCCTAAAGTGTGCCCGAATAGGCCCTTCCTAGGAAAACTCAAAAATTAATGTGTCTCGTTTTTCGCCGAAAGTCTTACAAATGGGCTAACTAGCGTGCCTGAAGTGCAATGAGCGGAAAAAAAGTGACAAAAAAAATTACAACTTTTTTCGGAAGCTATCAAATGGGGCCTAAAGTGTGCCCGAATAGGCCCTTCCTAGGAAAACTCAAAAATTAATGTGTCTCGTTTTTCGCCGAAAGTCTTACAAATGGGCTAACTAGCGTGCCTGAAGTGCAATGAGCGGAAAAAAAGTGACAAAAAAAATTACAACTTTTTTCGGAAGCTATCAAATGGGGCCTAAAGTGTGCCCGAATAGGCCCTTCCTAGGAAAACTCAAAAATTAATGTGTCTCGTTTTTCGCCGAAAGTCTTACAAATGGGCTAACTAGCGTGCCTGAAGTGCAATGAGCGAAAAAAAGTGACAAAAAAAATTACAACTTTTTTCGGAAGCTATCAATTGGGGCCTAAAGTGTGCCCGAAAACGGAGTTACCAAAAATATCAATAATCCACAAATCAAATCACAAATTAAAGATTGCACAAACCAAATCACAAATTTAAACATTATAAAAGTTCAATTTATACAACTGAAACATTAACCCTAACACTCTTCCTCATCATCGTCCTCCTCGACCATACTGCCAGGTTCGATACCTAACACTTTATAATGGTTTCTCTTGTCATGATCAGTCATCTTATTACACAACGCACACTTTCGTAATTTTTTTTGACCCGTTGCTTCTTCAATCGGATTCTTCATGCGTATTGCTCGTTTTCGCCCTTTTGTTTGAGAAATAATTGGATCAAAAATGTCGTCCTCCTCACCTTGTAGGTCAGTGCCGTCAATGACTGGCTGTTTGGCTCGATTGAATCTACCGCCTGGAGTTGTCCGAGTAGTCGGAGTGTCCACAGTTTCTGGTAATGCCATCCTAAACTGTGCATGCTTAGCCTTATCCCGTGCGGCTGCTTCAACTTGATACCTGTACCCATCAAATGTCGACGCTGCATCCATTGATAAACCGTGCATGATGTTACAAAGGTGATTATATCGCAGCGTCTCAGATTGCTCGAAATCAACTGAAACATTGGGCACGTAAGGAATGTGACCGTGGACTCTGTTGGCTTCCTTCGTCCACCGTTCCAAGATATACGGTGGAGGGATTTCACTAGCATTCTTGGCGCTCAAAACCCTCAACGCGTGTCGACAAAGTATACCTTTATGCTCAAACAGTTGACAGTTGCAATTAACCAACCCGGTGTCCTTACAAACTGCTACGGTAAAATGTCGTCTGGTCCTCGGAGCCGACGAAGAGCACGGATTGGCGAAGTTCGTCACATTTGTCAAAGCATAAACCTTGATGTCTCTGGTGGAATACTCGTGCAACTTTGTCATGCCATATTGATTCGACTTTAGTAGTTCCTCTTGAAACTGTCGAAACATTTCCTTGGTATAGACTTGAGCCGCATGAGCCTCTAAAGGTGAATAAAGTAGTATAGCTCTTTCTTTGCAAACTGTAGCCGCGTCGGCTTCTCTCTCACGGTACAATTGCCTGTCAACGGCTTTCTGCATCTCTAGTACGAACTCCGCTATACTTGAAGACTGGCCTACGTACCCATCAAAGAATGAATTCATAGCTTCGCTTCTCGAGGTCGTAGTCATTCCGGCTGCAAAAAACTTCTTGGTGTAGGCACCGACCCACTGTGTCTTGATCTCATACAACGATTGTAACCATTCGTGATTGTGCAAATAGTAGTATCCATTAACGTGGCCCACCTCTCCTCGAACACGTCTACCGTCAACGATTTCTTCACACATGTATTAAAGTCAGTCTTGAATGACGGATGGTTTGCATATACATGGTGAAGCCGTTCGGGATATTTGTTGCTTATGTGCCATGTGCACAGGCCATGGTGAGTATCTGGAAGGACCTTAGCGATTGCATTTTTCATTGCCAGATCTTGGTCGGTGATGATGGTCTTTGGAGGAATATGATACATTGCTTGAAGCCACGTTTCAAATAACCACGTAAATGACTCCTCCGTCTCATCCCTAAGCAGGGCAAAGCCAAACGAGATTGACTGATAGTGGTGGTTCACCCCGGTGAACGGAGCAAAAGGCATAGAGTACTTATTGGTGCGGTATGTGGTGTCAAACGTCACAACATCCCCAAAATTTTGGTAAGCAGCTCTAGAACGGGGGTCCGCCCAAAATATAGTACTAATGCGGTTCTCATCATCCAGTTGGAGACTGTAAAAAAATCCAGAATTCTCACTCTGAAGGGACCTGAAGAGATCAAGTGTAGTTTGAGAATCACTCTTACCGAAAGACTCTCTCCTCTGAGCACGAAGTTCATTTCGAAGGTCTACTTCGTTGAAACTCAACTTGTCAATCCCCCCAGCCTGGCTTGAGAAAACCCCCATCATCTTAGAAGGTGGAATTTTAGCCTCGGCCATTGTAAAAATTAGTTGTCTGTGTGCCGCGCTTATTTCTCGGTGTTGATGAATTTGACCAATCTTACTGGGGGTCATCAACTGATGATTATGGCTCAACTCCACTCCTGTGACAACCCAATGGTTTTCATTTTTTCGGTGTACTGCATACACATGGGCCTTGCAGCCGGTACCCGGAAATGTGTCCCGTTTTCTTTGTCTTGTTGTCCCTTCGTCACTGATCCGAACGACCGGAGTTACATGCGGTGCTCCTCTATGACACTCAAATAGTCTTGCACAAATTTGATCTGTATTCGCCCGTTTTCTAGTCGTCTTAGTTCTAATACCGAAACCTATCGTTTTCGAATATGCTCTATAGTATGCTTCAACTTCGTCCAGTGCTTGAAAAACTTGACCAACGTAAGGTGGATCAGAACCTTCACAAAAATTATTTCCTCCAGTTGCATCCATATTTATACTGGAATCTAAAAAATAAAAATTATATCATTCTCAACAAGTCATAGATTTAAATAAAAGAAGAATAAAATTTATTTAAACCACCGTCTTTCGGGAAATTTGGTATAATGTAAAATTAGCAAAATAGCCCCCGATGAGCGGCAAATTACCGAAATGCCTCCGGGGGTTCATTATCACCCTAACGCCCCAAATCAGCTTCAAAACAACCTTTCAGGTGCTTTGCTTACATTTCTGGACTAAGAAATCCTTTGAAAAACTTAACGCTGCAAATTTACGAAAATACCCCTATCGGGGATGCGAATTACCAAAATGCCCCCTGACAAAAAAAATCTGAAAAGTGCTTTGAAATGGGATTTTAAGCTTCCTGAATTCACTCTTTAAAATAACTTTTCAGGTGTCTCACACCCTTTCCTGAACTAAAAGTTATTTTAAGCACAGATTTGTGTAACGTAAAATTAGCAAAATAGCCCCCGGGGGTTCATTGTCACCCTAACGCCCATCAAACCAGCTTCAAAACAACCTTTCAGGTGTTTTACTTACATTTCTGGACTGAAAAACTTTTTTTCGGGAAAATTACAAAAACACCCCTCGCGGGGGGGCAAATTACCAAAATGCCCCTGGCTTCAGAAAATATCAAAATTGCTTTAAAACGCTATTTTAAGCTTCCTGAGTTCATTCTTGATTTAAAAAGTATTTTACGGATTTTTCGCCTAAAAATCCCGAACCGGTGTCCGGATCGAGCGCTTAAAAGCCCGTTCGGCCAAAAAATTAGCTAACGACTTCGGAATGGTCCGAATTCCTGGGGAATGGAACTTCCCAACACCCTAGGGTTCTCATAAAAGTTTCGCACGAAATTGTGCTGTCTTGATATTTTAAATTACACTGCAAAGTTACAAGGTTGCGCGTATCAGTTAACCCCTTTCTAGTCTTTGAAAAACTCTGAAATTTTAACCTGATACAGATCTTTTGAAAATAACTAGGGTCTCTGTTTTGTATTTTGGCAAAATCTAGCTCTAGCTATTTTTTATAAATTCGTGAAAAAACTGTCTAATTAAGTTTTCACCTTTAGCGACAATTACGCCCCGCAATCAGCTGCAAAACAACATTTCAGGCGTTTTACTTACATTTCTGGACTTAAAAGTCCGTTGGAAAATTTTTTCGGGAAAATTACCAAAATACCCCTCTCGGGGTGGCAAATTACCAAAATACCCCCTGGCTTCAGAAAATATCAAAAGTGCTTTAAAATGCTATTTTAAGCTTCCTGAGTTCATTCTTGATCTAAAAAGTATTTTACGGATTTTTCGCCTAAAAATCCCGAACCGGTGTCCGGATCGAGCGCTTAAAAGCCCGTTCGGCCAAAAAATTAGCTAACGGCTT
Source organism: Escallonia herrerae (assembly GCA_033070095.1). Lineage (NCBI taxonomy): Eukaryota > Viridiplantae > Streptophyta > Magnoliopsida > Escalloniales > Escalloniaceae > Escallonia > Escallonia herrerae. Next base: position 20,551 of record JAVXUP010004775.1, on the reverse strand, counting down.
CGGAATGGCCCGAATTCCTGGGGAATGGAACTTCCCAACACCCTAGGGTTCTCATAAAAGTTTTGCGCGAAATCGCGCTGGCTTGATATTTTAAATTACACTGCAAAGTTACAAGGTTGCGTGTATCAGTTAACCCCTTTCCAGTCTTTGGAAAAATCTGAAATTTTTACCTGATACAGATCTTTTGAAAATAACTAGGGTCTCTGTTTCGTACTTTGGCAAAATCTAGCTCTAGCTATTTTTTATAAATTCGTGAAAAATTCTATTTCTGACGCCCTAAAAAATCGCTATTTTGGAATTTTTCGAATGTAATACCCCGATTTGTCAAAACGTAATTTTGACGCCCTTTGACGCCCTAAACACGAATTTTAGACTATTGTAAGAACAACTTAAGCGTAACACAATTTAAACAATCAATTGGTAAGAACAAATTGAAAAATACTTACTTGTTTTAACTTGATATATTTCAAGAAAAATCCACCGATCTTCTAGCGGTTATCCACCGATCTTCTAGCGTAAATTTTTTTTGTTTGTATGTAGGTGAGATAGGGAGAATGAGGAGGGTGGAAGAAATGATTCGGGGAGGAGGGATTTTATAGAGAGAAAAGTGAGAGAGGAAGAGAAGAACCGTGAGTGAACAGCAGGGAGGGGGAGGGGGGAATGACACGTGGGGGTGGGGGGTAGGGTGGTAATGACACGTGGGGGAAGAGGGGGTTCACGGGTGGGGGAAGGGGGGTTCACGGGTGGGGGAAAAGGACATAGGGTGGGGGGCAAGGGGGGTGACGGGTGGGGGGTGGGGTCACGGAAGGCAATAATGCCAACCGCATGTAGGAGTTGCGGTTGGGCATTATTGCCACCATTTTCTCACGAGTTTTTCATTTTCTCGTGATATTTTCATGAATTTATCATAGTATTTTCGTCCTTTTTTGTCCCTTTCGTCCTTTTTTTGCCCACGTGGCCAACCGCTGGTAAGACCAGCGGTTCGGTGGAGAAATTTGTTATTTCTCCACCGGTGGGTGTGGATCGGTCCCCATATATATATATATATATATATATATATATATATATATATATATATATATACTTACAATCCCTTGCGGCTATTTTCTGTCCCAAGCTCCATCACGGCAGCATCACCTCTTGGTAAGATGGCTGCACTACACTCTCAGAAATGGTAACAGCCCTCCTCTTCTCACAGCCGTAACCAAATTTCACAGCTCCCTCAATGCACGTACACAGGACAGCCATGACTGCCTGCCTCCAACGCACACACTTACACTACCTCCACATCTATTTTATCACAAAAACAGAGCATCCCATCGTAAAACCACTCACAGCAGTCCCATGCCCCCGCGATCATCCCTTTACAGTTACTATAAACAGTAGATAAAATAGGGTAGAAAAGCCAGGAGACTTACCGGATAAATCAACCCGATCGCTAGAAGCCTTCTTCACGATCTCTCTTTCACTCTCTTGCTCTCTAGGTCATGTAGAGATGAAAATATAAAGGAGACGGCTGCCTCCTCTCATAGTATAACGTTTATAGTAACCTAGTTTGGTACATAACCAAAAGCCCCTCTAAAGTTTCGTTAGTTACTAAAAAATGTGTCCACGTCTTTTTATTATTACGAAATGGTCCAAATTAAATTATTTACTATAGTTTGGGTGCTCCAAAATTTTAAGGGTTTGGTTAGGTAACCCGTTATACTAAGTGTCACTAAATTAAAATATCAAAGCTAACTGAAAGAATATTCGTCGCTAAAGGTTGCTACTTAAAATATTGACGATAAAAAAATTATTTGCTGTTAAAACTTTTAAATAAATCCGAAAAGTATCGGGGTGTTACATTCATCGTCGCCAAAGTTGCCAGGATCCTGGTAAAGAAACAAACATCGAATACATTAAATAAGTGGAGCATAATAAATATTGGAATTGAAGATTGTAAGAACTGCATTATGTAATTTTTTACTTATTGGCCCTCCTGGGTGAGAGTAACTCTCTGTTTACCCAGGGGATCGATGCGCACCCAGCGTGTCGGTCTACGGCCTCGTCGAGATTCTATAAAGCAGCAACATTATTACAAATTCAATATAATTTAAATATAATTCTAGCATTATGACCAAATTCCATTAACAAATAGACTTGAGGTAGAACCCACAGAAGAAGGAGAACCAGCGGGCATATGGGAGGAATCGGTCTGGTGCTGGGCCAGAGGCTGGGACTGGGACTGGGGCAAGGACTGCGGCTGGGACTAGGACTGGGATAGCGACTGTAACTACGTTGGGACTAGGGCTGGGGCCCTCCCTGTTGGATGTGAGCACTATATGCCTCATAATCAGCAGGAAATGACGAGGTGGGAGCCACTAGGATTGACGCAACTCGGCATGCACCGTGACCACGGATTGCCCGTAATCCGTCCATGTTTGACTTCGTGTACAACAAGTCCAAAGAAATTAACACATACAAAACAATGTATAGTCCACATCATGTTACAACACTATATAAATGAACTGAGTATATATATGAACTGAGTATAAAAACAATGTATGAACCGAGTACTGAAAGAATGCATGTTATAACAGTACAAATCAATCATCTTCATTTTGGGAATCATCACCATCATCATCGTTAGACTCGTCATCCTCGTCTTCCTGGGACTCGTCGTCTTCTTCATAGAGTAATTCTTCCTCTTCATCAATAGCTCAGCCTCATCATCTTCAAAACATTATACGTCTTCCATGTCATCATCTATAACTTCTTCTCCTACATTAACTGTTGGTTGAAGAAGATCGTCTTCTCGCTGTCCACTTCAAGAGGTAATAAGACTGGTGCTTGGTCGGCTTGAAAGGTACCTTACTATCATATGCCATGGGCAATTTCTTGGAATTTATAATTGTATACCAATGAGATTTGGGATTTGTGACATCCTCTTCGTAAAAGACTTGTACAGCTTGACTAGCAAACACAAACGGCTCGTCTGATGTATGTCATGACTTAACATTGACATCTACAATTCCATGTGAGCTAACATAGATTCCTCTACTGCATGTGACATCGAACCATATACACTTGAACATTACCAGACATTTATGGGAACCTAGATATGTTACCTCAACAATCTCATCTAGCTCTCTATAAAATTCCATGCAATTCTCTTCATAATTGTCACCGTTGACCAAGACTCCATTGTTTTGGGTTTGTTTTGTTCGGTCATCATCTTTTACGTTAAACCTAAACCCATTAGCCTCTATGACAGATTGCTTGTTTACTCGGGCCTTGAGCTATTTCAACAAGGAGGCTACAGGAGCATTGACCGACTTAACCCATTATATAAGATGGTGAAAGTTAAAAAACCACATATGGCATATAAAACATAGTATATTCTGGTTAAAGACTTACATGTCTTCTGAACCACTCTACAAAGTGCGATTTTTTATGAGATTCAAGTCCAGCGGGATCAGTGATTAAAAATTTTGCATCGAATTCACTGCAAATCAAGAGAGTTAACCCATTGATCACACATTTTCAATTATGTATAGTAATTATCTGAAGTCAGAAAACTTATTCAACGAATGCTAAAACTTCATCACAATTTAGAAAGGCATATATTGTTGTAGCAATGTACTATACATCCGTTAGCCATCAAGTGTAGGTTTGTCCGAACGAACTACCTGACTGCTTGAATATTGACAATTGCCTTTCCAAATGTGTGTTGGCTCCGGGATTATTTTGGACTAGTTGATTTAACCTTGTATCAACATTAGGCCCAAAATATTGGCTACAAAAGTTTACAAGTTCTTCCATTACGTAAGCCTCAACAATTGAGCCCTCAGCACAAGCTTTATTACGGACATTCTTCTTCAAATGGAACATCAACATAGAATCTTAATGAATATAGTTAGGTAGAATATCAATAAAATAATGTTTGCATTACCTGTAAACGAAAAACATAGAGTTAAAGTAATATCTCTCGAATGGATACATCCACTGATATTGCACAGGCCCACCCATCTTAGCTTCATACACCAAGAGAACGGACAGATGCTCCATTGAATCAAAGAATGAAGGTGGAAAAATTTTCTCGAGCTTTCAAATTATCAACACAATGTTATTCTCAAGCACCTCCATGTTACTCACCCAGATTGTAGAAGAATAGATATCTCGAAAGAAATAAGATAATTCAATTAAAGTCTCGCATACAACCCTTGTCAACAGTCCTCGGAAGGCAATATGAATGAATCTTTCCATAAACACATGACAGTCGTGACTCTTCATCCCGTGGAACATGCAATCCGATACATTGCACTAAAGAGATATGTATGACCGAGATTCACGCCCATACAAGTAAGGCACGCCCATACACGTTATTCCCAATAAGGGAAAATCGTGTATAGTTCACATTAAAGCAGCCCTCATCTGAATGTTTTGTTTGATGGATGCATCATAAGTTTTAACTCCATGATCCCATAACTGTTTGAGCTCACTAATCAATGACTTTAAATAAACATCTATGCCCTTACCAGGACTCTTCGTCCCCGGAATAAGCAACGACAAAAACATGTACGGCTTCTTCATGCACATGCCTAGTGGAAGGTTGTACGAGACAATAATAACAGGCCATGTGGAGTATGGCGTGCTAGACTACCCGAAAGGGTTGAACCCATCGGTTGCCAAATGAAGTCTAACATTCACAACTTCCTGAGCAAAGCTTGGATGCCTGCAGTCAAACTTCTTCCACGCCTCTCCATCAATTGGGTGTGTCAGCACATCGGCATCATTTCTACGAGTCTCATAGTGAGCTCGCATATGTTCAGTTGTGTTAGAAGAGTAGTACATCCTCTGAAACCTTGGGGTAACGGGAAAATATCGCAGTACCTTCCATTCAATGTTTTCTTCTTCCTTTTGTCCAGTTTTTACCTCGAATGATCATATATTGGACACCGTGTCAAGTCTTTATTCTCTTTCCAGAACAATATACAGTCTTTATTGCATGCATCTATTCGCTCATAGTTCAATCTAAGTTTCCTCATCATCGTCTTCGCATCATAGTACGACGGGGGAATCTTTTCACTCTCTACCAAATTTTTTTTGTTAAAAGTAGCAAAGTCATTAAATCCTTTTTCACTTAGCCCGTGGTCCGATTTCAACTATAATAACATACTAACAGCAGACAGCCGTGTGTGTTTTCAGATTCCATCCCATAACAGCTCCTCTACGTCTCTCAACAAATCATAAAACTGATTAGACTTCTCGTTTGGCTGCTGGGGACTGTCATTGTCGTGGTAGTCACCCTATTTAACATTAGTGTGCCCAGCATACATAATCATATCTCAGTAATCATATTGTGCCTCCCCCCTAATGTCAGCTTGACTAGCCGGGTTAGACGAGAATTGTAACATCTCGGAGTTTTCGGAACGTTAACACTCGCTTGATCATTTACACTAAGACAATAATGACCTCAAACTGAACCAATTTAAAATAATCAGCCAGTCAGAGCCACTAGACCATTGAGTAAAATAATACTTTTAACGTACTATCATAATTAAGACAACAAGACTAAGTAAAATATTCTAAATAGCAATGTTAACCCAAGCAGGGGTTCTGATGACCAATACTAAATCTAAATTCAATTTCCCTCGCTTGACTCTAACCCACACCTAATACGATCTATGGTTGGTTATCACCTATGGAAAGGAAGTCAAACGTGAGTGAGCTTTTGAAAGCTCAGTAAGGCCGCTCAAAAATTTAGTAGAGGGATATGAACAATTTACAAATTTAATAAGATTGCAATATGGAGAAGATTCAGCTCAATGCCATAACCAGATACAAATAAGAATATTTTTCAGATATAATGCAAACAATCATAGATATTATTGAACATGAACAATTGCAAAGCCACATAGGAAGTATAGCTCTTGCTTATATGAGTACAATAGGAGCTGACACTCATTGCAAAATGAGAAACATGTCAGTAGTGATGATAGTGATGACGAAATAAGACGTGCGGGGAGAAAACGGGACTTCTTTGCACGTAGGAATTACAAGGTCAAGATGTTCATAAGCCATAAACTCAAGCCAGATCATTGGCTTATTCCTAGCTTGGAATTGACACACAATCACCTGTTAATAACCCCTTCGACGGTGAGTCAGATGCATCAACACAAGAAGATGGGTAAGGTTGCAAGGATCCTAATTCACACAATAAGTAATGCGGGCATAGGACCCAGCAACATTGTTAATGTTCTTGCTGAACAGGCTGGAGGAATTCAGAATCTAAACTTCAACAAGACAGACGTTCATAACGCAGTCCAAACCCAAAGACAAGCTGCGTATGACCTCAATGATACTCAATCCACAATGAGCCTATTGAAGCAGATGTAGATGGAGAACCCGCAGTTTACTTACGATTATAAACTTGACTACGAGCACAGAGTTACAACAATTTCTTGGGTCGACGGTCATTCGAGACTTACTTATAAGCATTTTGGGGATGTTGTGACTTTTGACACCACATACTGTACCCTGTACCAAAAAGAACTCGATGTCGTTTGCTCCTTTCACAGATGATACTCATCATTATCACTCAATCCTGTTCAGGTTCGCTTTGTTAAGGGATGAGAGTGAGAGTTCTTTTGTATGGTTGTTTAAGACGTGGCTAAAAGCCATGAACAACAAAGCACCTAAAGTTATCATCAACGATCAAGCTTTGGCAATGAAGAAGGCTATTGATGCCGTCTTTCCAGATACTAGACACAACTTGTGCACTTGGTACGTAAGCAACAAATACCCTAAAAGTCTGCATCACGTGTATGCAAAGTATCCAGACTTCAAACAAGATTTTGACAGGTGCTTTAACAAGTTGTTAACGATTGATGAATTTGAAGAGAGGTGGGAAAAGCTTGTTCAATATTATTCATTGTAAGACCACGAATGGCTCCAACACTTGTATGAGCTCAAAGAGCAATGGATTGGCATTTACATGAGAAGATATTTTCTACGGGCATGAAAATGATAGGCAGGAGTGAATATATGAATGCCACGTTTGATAGTTATGTAGGTACATCTACAAATTTGAAGAGTTTTGTCACATCCGCTCAGAAAGTGGTTACACAGTTATTCGTGAAAGAAAGGGCTGCGAACTTTGCAAGCACATAAAAACAAAGGAAAAGGTTTCTTGAGATCTCGTTGGACGTGAATGGTGCAAACGTCTATACAAAGGAGATGTACATGCAATACCAAGTGGAGCTGCAGAAATCGGGACGATACAGTCTAAACAAGGTGGGAGAAAAGTCTATACGTGAGTACAAGGTTTATTCGTTGGTGAACAATCTCGCCCCTAAGAAGGTACGTAGACTGGATACAGTGAGGCATGACATATATACGAATTTGATGACATGTGTTTGTAAGAAGTTTGAGTTCCATGGCATGCTGTGTAAACACATTCTACAGTTTTTCACCGAAAGAATATCAAGGCAATCCCTGATAAAATACATCTTGCCGCAATGGACTAAGGTTACAAACAAGTTGCAAGGTACCATTGCCTTTCCAGAGCATCCGTATATTGACTTTGAGGAATCAGAGATGTTGCGGTATAATCATCTGGTGACAATGTTTACACGTTTGTCCGTAAAGGGTGCTGCTACAATGGCCGGATATAAACATCTCTGCGAGATAACAGAGTAGCAAGAGCCCATCATCGACCAGTTTGAAGTAGCTTCAGTCACCAATGCTGTTGACACTGAGCCTACACAGGGATCAGAAGATGACGCGCCAATGAGGAAAAGAACAATGAAATCCGGCCTTTGGATCCTATTATATCTTAAAAAATGGCCGCAAGAGATCTACACGGATGAAAAGCTCTATTGAACAAGCAACTCAACCTAAAAAGCTGAGAAGGTGTGGATTGTGCAACAAATGACCAACCATGACAAGCGGAACCATTACAAAGCACTAGAGATAAGTCCAGGTGGTTTGCAAAATGAGGAAGAAGACGATGTCAAACAAGATAATCTCGAACAAGATGATGCCGAAGAAGATGCAGTGGACCTTTAGTTTAATTTTTTAATAATCTTTTAGGAGCCATCATGTCTATTGGCGTATTTGAATTGTAGACTTTGTAATAATCCTATTGTCGTTATATTTGAATTGTAGACTTTGTAATAATCCTAGATGTTTATTCATATTCAAATTTTACCATACCATTTGGTTATTCACAAATTATGTTTATTTACCATCTGAATTTTAATCTACTCTTGCAAAAACATTACATTCCAACACTTAGAATATTTTTGGTCGTTTTGGTCGTTTAAACTATCCACTAGACTGTGTAACGAATGGTGTAGCAGAAACATTACACTACAACACTTCGAATATTTTTGGTGTTTTAAACCGTCCGCTACACTGTGTAGCGGATGGTGTGGCAGAGACATTACACTCCAACATTTAGAATATTTTTAGTGGTTTAAATTTTTCGCTAGACTGTGTAGTGGACGGTGTGGCAGAGACATTACACTCAAACACTTAGAATATTTTTGGTGGTTTAAATCGTCCATTAGACTGTGTAGTGGACGGTCTAGCAGAAACATTACATTACAACACTTGGAATATTTTTGGTGGTTTAAATCGTCCGCTAGACTGTGTAGCGGACGATGTGGCATAAATATTACACTCCAACATTTAGAATGTTTTTTTGGTGGTTTAAACTATCCACTAGACAGTGTAGCGGACAGACAGTGTGGCAGAAATATTACACTCCAACACTTAAAATATTTTTGGTGTTTTAAACCATCGGCTAGACTGCGTAGCGGATGATGTGGCAGAAACATTACACTACAACACTTAGAATATTTTTGGTGGTTTAAACCGTCCGCTAAACTGTATAGCAGATGGTGTAGCAGAAGTATTACACTACAATACTTAGAATTTTTTGGGTGTTTTAAAATGTCCTTTAGATTGTGTTGCGGACGGTGTAGCAAAAACATTACACCCCAACAATTCAAATATTTTGGTGGTTTAAACCGTCCGCTAGACTGTGTAGTGGACGGTTTAGCATAAACGTTACATTACAACACTTCGAATATTTTTGTGTTTTAAACCGTCCGTTAGATTGTGTAGCGGACAGTGTGGCAGAAACATTACACCCTAACACTTGAATATTTTGGCGGTTTATATCATCCACTAGACTGTGTAGCGGACGGTTTAGCAGAAACATTACACTCCAGCACTTAGAGTATTTTTTATGTTTTAAACTGTCTATTACATATTTTTGGTGTTTTAAGCCGTCCTATATAGTGTAGCGAACGGTGTAGCACTACACTCCATCACTTAGATTTTTTTGGGTGTTCTATACCGTTCGCTACATTGTGTAGCGGACAGAGTAACAGAAGCACCTAAAAAACTTTTCCTCATTTTCTTACGCACCATCAACCTGTCTCAAGAAGAGCAAAAAAAAAACCGCAACAAAATTCTTAACCACTACACAAATGTCTAATTCACATTGACTTTCATAAAATTTCAAAATCATAAGCAATTTGAAGTAACAATGGTATGTCATAAAAATAAATGTTTACAATTTCATTCGGCCTCATCTGGAGCCGGATTCTCATCATTAGCTGAATTTACAATACTCCTAACTACTCTGGGCCGACTAGTATGAATCTGCTAAGCTATCCAACATCTAAAGTTTTCTATGGCTGCTTCGCTCCAGATGACAGCCTTGAGGCTCTCATTCCGAAAATGTAATCCATGTACATAATGACGAAGATGCCGCAGTATGAATGATTAGCATGCTTGGGTCGCTCTCTCTTCAATCGAACTTCGATCTTCGGCTTCCCCGGTACTTTTAGTCCCTAGTGCTTGGACCATGGCACAAAACTGATCCCGTGGATAAATAAAAATTGGCGTAAACTATGAGATAACAATTACAATAAGCAAAAAACAACAATCACAAGATTACCATAGCATCCAATTGGACTTTGAAAAGTTGCTTCACAGGCATCTCTCTGGCATCGTCGTGGAGACTATCGAGGATTGTTATGATCATTTTTTTTGTTCATAGCAAACCAAGTATCGGCGGTTCCCATTGCCCAAGAAGGGTAATAGGAAGACGTCTACATCAGGGCGCTCACCGGACTAAACTTAGTTTTGTTAAAATAAGTAATTTTGTTTCAAAATTTTTTAGGATGTGATTTATTTTATTTGAATTTTGGTAGTTGATTGTTAGATATTGGTGTATGACTTATACTTTATTTGTATTGCTTGAAATTTGGTAAAGAAGAATGCTATATTATTGATTATAACTTATTGTCAATGAAAATAGGCTTGATTTAAAAAAAACAATTTAAGAAACAGCTTTCTTTAAACTTTTACCTATAGACATTTAGCGACCAAAATTTCGTCGCTATAAGTCTGATTTGGTTGTTAATTGGATGGACTTTTAAAGACATAAGTTACCTCATTTAAAAGGCTTAAATAAGTGAAGGACTTTTAGCAATGGAATATCTGTCGCTAAAAGTCTTTTAAAATTGAATTTTGAGAAAATAAAAAAATTAAAATAAAATACTGAAAATATATGTAGCGACGGAATTCCCGTTGCCAATTGAATTTATCGTCTCATCGCTAAAAGTCAATTTTTAGGCGACAGATTTCTAAATTCCGTCGCCAAACTTTTAACGATGGGGTTATAGGTGATGGACTTTTAGCGACGGGTTGTCCGTCGCTAAAAGTCTTTAATGATGGTTAGCGACGGACAAGTCCGTCGCTAAAAGCTCAGTATCCTGTAGTGGTGTGGATCGAAACTACGGGCGAGGAGATGAAATTGATCGAGGAAAATCAAACTTTGAAATTGGTTGACAAGCTCAAGAATAAAGAAGATGTTGGAAAGACAATGTCAATCGGTTACTAAAGCCTTACATGGAATGAAACCAGGTGCCACGTGCTTGGAATGGGAAACTAGATAAGTATTTGCTTCAACAAGACTCGTCAAAAACCCAAGTGAACCGTTGCTCTATGTGAAATACAAGGTAATGAAGAATTCCTCATTTTATGCATTTATGTCGATGACTTGATAGTTATTGGCACCAAGGCAAAGATTATTAAACAATTTAAGAAGATTATGATGCAATAATATATAATGACTGATCTTGGGCCTATGTGATACTTTCTCGGCATGCAAGTAACACAAAAACCTGGCCAAATTTTCTTTCTCGAGGAAATAAGTGGATGAATTGTTAAAGAAATTTAATGTGTCTAATTGCAAGACTTCAGTTACTCCAATGGCACCGAGTGATCAGCTGTCAAAGAATGATGGAGAAGAAAAAGTAGATGAGTCTCTCTATCGAAAACTTGTAGATCGTTAATTTGTCTTGTAAACACAAGACAAGGCCGGATATTGTCCTCTCAGGGGTGTTGTTTTCAGATTCATGAACGAGCCAAGTACGATACATTTTGCTGCAGCTAACAGGATACTAAGGTATATCAAAAGTACTTAGAACTTTGGCATCACACACATCTTGTCTGAGACGGAGCGAGAAGGACAACTATCTGATTGGATTCACAGACAGAGATTCGGAAGAAGCCTTGGATAACAGGATGAGTACAAGTGGGTATGTTTGTTGCATGGGACCCAACACTATTTCATGGTCCTTGAAGAAGCAGAAAACAGTCACACTATAATCTTCCGAAGCTAAATACATCTCAACCACCAATGTAGCTGGTGAAGCAGATGGCTTAGGAGAATACTAGAGGACTTCAAGCACGGTCTAGAATTTTCCATAACCATTTATTTTGACAAAATGTTAGCTATATCCTTGGCTAGGGATCCAGTATTTTGTAGCCAGACAAAGCACATTGAGTTACGCCATCATTTCATCCTGGAGCTTGTGGAGAAAGGCAAAATCCAGCTACAATCTTGCAAGACCCTAGATCACCTCGCTGACAGTTTGATGAAGCCAATTCCGACATAGAAGTTCATGCAGTTTAGAGGCCAACATGGAGTTTATGATTTTTCAAAATTAAGTGGGAGTGTTAAAAAGTTTGTCTAGAGAAAATCCAACATAAAAATCTCTCTCAAATATTTATCGCTAGAATGATATAAACAGATATCTACCAAAAATATCAACAATATAGATAATCGTAGAAAAATAACTATGTATCTAGAAAGGGAATCGAGAGAATTTCTCACTCACTACATAAAGATTGCAAGATGCTCTACTTGTATCATCCTTTGTGAGTTAAGAAATCCCTTCACATCAATTAAACAAGAGTATATATGTCCGAGGAATAGGCTTTATATTTTCTAGCATTGCACGCGTACACACATTGACTGGGCAAAAAGGAGTTTATATGTTCAATTCACTAGAACAGGTAACAACGATGACAAAGTACCTGTGTTAAAAATGCAAAAGACACAAAAGAATTAAGGCCGGGTACGAGTATTCGACACTTCCCCTTCCCTCCCCTCCCCTATACACAAAGCAAACCCTTAACGTTAACTGTCTAATGATATTTATGACTTGTATTGTGTGACTAATATTTCTTTTTCTTTCAAAATCATTTAACAGATATTTAACAATGAGAACTTCACCCGCAGACAGATCTTCCCATTCTCCAAGTCCAACTTAGCTCCAGTGACAATCCAATGTCCAGGAGTATCCAGTGCCCCCCTACATATCTGTGACATGTCCACAAACTTCAAAAGTTTTTGTGTTTGCACCGGCACAGGCGGCCCTGCCGGATAAACGCTCGAATCCATCACCACCCCAGGGTCTTTCTTTCTCTCCGAAACCCTGGTTATCGATGTAGTTAATGCTGAGAAAAAGTTGCTGGACTTTTGTGAATAATGGGATGCACCTTGCACCCAATTGGACTGCATGATATATGTATCTGGAACCTTGGAGAATGCGAGGCGGAGATGTAAAACACTCTTGGAGTCGTGCTTTTTCACGTGAACTTGAGCGCCTGCAACGATGAAGGTGACATCCTTTTGGGACGCCCATTTGGGGTCGTATTTCACAGGGGCTGTGCATACGTGGGAAAACCTTTTCCACTCAACTGCTTCGAAGTATCGTTTGTCAGCAAACTCTTCTGATCCGCGCCAGCTTAGGGCATCTTCGATCTTGTTTTGGAACAATACCGGAGTGTTTGATAAATGTTGAAGGTGTATGGCTAATCTGATAGATGTTCATCTCTTATCAGTACGTAATATAGCATCAAACATAAAGAGCAGAGGAAAAACATATATATGCAAATTATGTTTTTCTTTTAATGTCTCATTTGTTTCTTTTAAAACCTCTCTTGTAATCCAGATACTAATCCGGGATATCAACATGTAGTCACTAATTTACGGTTTCCTGTCATTATACAATTTATAGTTTTCTCCAACAATATGAAAGGTATGAGCATGAACAAACACTTCGTTTCAATGTCCCTGCTTCCCTATTCTTGATGATAAGGTGGTCCCTGAAGTGCTTTTCAAAAAAAAAACTGTAGTGCTAGGCATATGTATGTGATTCGGTGACCACAAACTTGAGCTAATAAAATTGTGCAAGAATTTGGAAATTAAACAATTAGATCAAAGAGCTTTACCTGTTGCATTTCATGCCCTCCAGATACAAGCGCATCCCAGTAATCGGTCTCTTACCAACTGTAACCTGAAAATGACTTTTGTTACCACCCAAAGTTACAAGAATATGTATATGGAGTTTCATGAATGATGTGACTACGTAAAACGGAACTTTTTTGACGAATGGTTGTTACAAGAATATGTATATGGAGTTTCGAAGGAAAGATTTGTATAGGATGTTATCTTCGCACGGCCTACATGTAGAGGTGATAATAACTTTATTTTTTTTAATTTTTTTCCTCGACAGCCTGACTCACGCGTCAAACTTTCTATTACTCGAAACAAACACACAGATTCTTGTCAATTTTGCTAGGCCTGGATTGAGAGAGAGGGGGGGGGGGGGGGGGGGGGGGGGGGTTACTCCTAATTTTTCTCTAATGAAAATTTTAGCTTATGTCATAGATTTATAAGTTCTAAACTAAAGGAAATAATTTTGACATCCTGGCCACCTTTTAGATTGTGAAGGACATAGTCATTGTATTACCTGAGTGTTGTTCACATATAGCTTGGGTCCAATCAACTTGAACTGCAGGGCTGGGGTTCGGATGGCCCTATTTGTGGTTGGACCTAGCGAGAGGTCATTGTGAACAGGAGCCCACATCTTGTGCGCTTGGAAGTCCAAGAAGTACTGCAGATCACAGATAGGGGGCTTGTCTGCACAATCGAAAGAGGACTATTTTTAGTCTTGGTCACCTTCTAATATTTTTGCCTTGTGCGAGTCTCAGTTAGTTCAGCATGTTATAGTTTTTTAGTATCGTACAATGGAGAGTGTAGGAGACAACTTACACCGAAGATAGAGGTTGATGGCATGTGATAAGAAGCCCTTGCCCGGAACACCAGTGAGGACAGAGGTGATGGGAATAAGACTGAAATGAATTGCATCTGGCATTGATGGAACTGTTGGTAGCCATTCGCAATGCGAATTTGCCGATGAATCTCCACCTTTCCTGTTACATCTTACGTTTATTCCCTGCATAAGGTTCAACCAGCTAGTTAGCAATCGTTCTTTCATGCATAAATAAACGTTGAATGAAGCTTACTCTAGGATGGCCCAAACGTACATCTTTGTCTGTAATGGATGTCAAGCTGTTGAAGATTAAGGGTTGGGGATCAAAGACATTGAAAGCCTGTGGTGCCTGTGTTTTATTTTACACAAAATTGTAAATAAAAATTTAGTACTTTGTTTGGTGTAACGTAAATAAACAAGTTACTTTCTTGTGTTAAAAAATTGAAAACGAACAAAAAAAAACCAACAAGTATCTTTGGAGATAACTGCCAAGAAAATGTTTCTTTTCACTCCCTCGTATACTTGTCCGCTCCTCATTTTGCCGATAAAGGTTAACCTTTTATCGTTAATGCACTTTCTTAGCGACAAAGAAGTAAAAGAAGATTATGAATGTAAAACAGACACACTCAAAATGAACGAAAATGTGAAAACCTTTTGCTTTTTCTCTTTGGTTTTGAAGTGGTTTGGAGAGAAGGTACAAGTCCCAGTAAAGAATTGATCTCCGAGGTCATCCAAGTGGTTTTTGAGCTCTGGTGGTTCCAAGTTGGAAGACTTGTTTTGTCTTACAAGCAAGACATCTTGCCCTCCCAAGCCCAGCCCCACAATGATGTGAGTCCCATATTTCTCTATAAATCTGTCAAACATCACCAACAATTAATTTTGTTAGGTTCCAAAATTAAGATGACCCATTACTGGCATAATATTCTAACCAGTCAGCGTATTCACACCGGGTTCACCCTTAATTAATTGCAGATAGCAACGTTCTTGTTTAATACGATGGCTCCACATATAGAATGTAATCAACTTCTCCCTCCTTTTTTCTTGAACAAGAACCATCCGCATGTAACCTGACTTTAGCCAACGGCTGAAGCCTAAATGCGTAGGCGTTCCATTTGACTTGTGAGGGTGTAAGTTAAATTAGTTGAAACTTGCAACATAATTATGAAAAGATATGGTGCGAAGATTGTAAAGTTTCAAGGGTAGAAGTTAAATAGTTGAAAGTCTCGTGGACAATTTTGTGATGAAGTTGCAAGTTGACGATGAACTAGTAATTGCGTTGTGGATACCAACAAATAATCATGATTTTCTGCGAAGTTGTAGTGTTTCTTTTTCTTCCTCTTGTGTTTTGTGATGGAATATTCGTTCGGAATGCTTTACTTTCGTTTTCACTTCTCTGTGGTTAATAAAATAATAATCAGATTTTGACCATAGTCAAAATTTTACTTGAGGGGTTATCTGAACATCTTCAAGACTGAATTTTCTAAATAACAAAATCTGTTGAAGTTTTTATTAAATGGCCGACCAAAAGTGGAAGACGTTGAGTTTGTCACTTGAGGAGTAAAAAAAAAGCTTAAATTCATCAAAAGGCCAAAGAGCCACATGAGATCGCATTTGAGAGAGGATTCCTACCACTACACTACCGTACACACGCTATAATACCTTCTGTCATCCGAAGAATTATGGAAATAATTTTCTTGAGTGGAAATAGGCAGCCAAAAGGGAGTTCTTAGCTACTTTTTAATATCTAAATCTTAACTGCAAGGCCCATAATTACTAATCAAGTGTTGTGTCCCTTCATTCCCTTTCAATTGATCGTGTTTGACTTTCACGTTTTTTTTAAGATATGAGTTACTCTCTCTGTTCTAAATAATTTGATCAACTTTTTTTTGCACGCTAAATTATATATTGTGTTTTTTTCATTATATTCTTTAGAGAGAGGATGGGAAGAAGGTGGGTTAGTTGAGTGTTAAATGTGGAGAGGGGAATGAATAAAAAAGTGTAAGAAAACGAGTCAGGAGAATAAAAAATGAGTTGATAGAGAATTAAATGTTGGGAGAAAATAGAATAAAGAAAGTATGAAAAAGGTGAATATGTAAAAATACGTACATTATCTTTCTTAATTTAAAAAGTAAATAATTTTTGTGAGAGAGTCCGAAAAGAAAATATGATCAATTTCTGTGGGGGCAGAAGGAGTATATATTGTGATTTTCTCATTCTACCCCAAGAGAGATAAATATGAAAGAAAGTGAGTCATGATAGAAAAAAAATGAGTTGACAGAGAATTAAATGTGAAGAGATAAATAAAATAAGAAAGGTCAACATGAAAAAATACTTATGAATATTTTTTAGTTTAGAAAGTAATAATTTTTCTTTTGGTATAGTATAAAAAAAATATAATCAAATATTTAGGGAGTCTTTCAGACGGCAGTTTGCGACTTAAAGACTTAAGACTCTTGTTAGCTTGAATAAGATAATGAATCTGCCTTTCAAGGGACGGGTCTAGGGCTTGAGCAACTCTTCCGTGGACTTAACAGCAGAGAATCGAAATGCAGACGTTAATCATTATGCAACTCATAATGTGTAGAAAATGTTGCTGCCACAGAAATCTTTGACCTCAAAATTAACTCGATTCGGACAGCTGGTTGTAATCAGATATTACTTGGTCAAACAAGGAAGAGAATGTTGAAGTGTATGCCAGCCAAAGGGGAATCCTTTGGCTATCTAGTAGTTCGTGTATTTTGTAGGTAACAATGAGCCACGTTTGGATGAGACTAAACACTTTTGGACCCAGTCACCTAGCATAAAAAGCCTTGTAATTGTGCGTAGGAACCAGTACTGCAATTTCTAAATCGTCAAGCCTTGTACTTTGGATTGAAGAGATTATCGATTCCTCCCCACCCCTTTAACTGGTTCTTTGTTTTCGTGTTGACATAGAAAAAACATGTCACTGCCAATTTATCGGTGTATTTCTCAACTTTTGTGACCGGTAATACCTTCATCTTACTCATTTCGCTAAATATGTACAATGTGTTGTTACCATTTACACAATGCTTGCATTTACTCAATCCTGGCTTTTGTCTATAAATGTTGCAAACTTATGCAACTAATTCTGCAACTACTAAGGGGTTGTTCAAGTTAGTGACATGGTAATCAATGATCTAATATGATGCGCCATAGACGAAGTTCGTTTTAAGTGAAACCCTCAAAATAAACAGGGTACCACCGGAAATGTTAATTTGAAGTACCAAACATGCAAGATTCTAGGCCATAGCTTTCTAGAAACTGGGACGCTAATAACATGCCACGAACGCATTCTCGAGTATGTTTGCATGCATTTTGCTTGCTAAGCAGAAAATATCACCAGATAATCAACAACGGATCGGAATTGTTAAGGCTGTAGTGTTACCTTGCGAGAGCAGATGGATCCCATGTTGAAGGGACGGCATTTCGGACTTCATCGGAGAGAACAAGAGGGTACCGATCAATACGAACATCGAAAAGTACAATGAAATAGCCATGGAGACCTAAATATTTAGTGTTTGCTGCGTCAGTCGCCCACGATCCACTTTCAAAACCAAACATGGCATTGAACAAGCCGGACGGAATTTTCCCTGGTACTGAACATTTTCGGTTGAAAAATTCGGACATCTGCACCGAGAACAAAATTTTGAATATCCCAAATATCCTAAAAAGTGGCTGCTAATTTTTCTCTTTTTCTTTTTCTTTTGCTCTGTTTTTGGATACATTTTGCTGATAAAATTAATTAAAAACACGTAAAAATGAGATGCCGAGAGAACGTGTTACAATCACGAAAGCAATACTCGTGAAGGTATTTCTGGCTTTTTGGATTCTTAAGTTTCAACTGTTGGCAGCAATACTGCCCAAATAGAACAAAACTACCGAAGCATGGATTAGTTGAAAACTGAAAACAGAAATGAGAACGGTGAGTACAAGAATGCCAAGGCATTTTACCCATCACAATGTCAGATGCACTTACTTTCTGACAAAACCAAGAACAAACTTTGAAGGTAACGGAAGCATTTCAATTAAAGAAGATGCAAACATGGATCGAAGAACGGAAGGAGAATTCTACTAATGAAGGTTTTATGTTAGCCACAAGAAGAAAGCGGGGGAATGTCCAACAAGAAGAGATATCAATTAAGATGATATATAACCTGATTGAAGTGAAGAATATCGGATTGATATCGGGTTCGATCACCTTTGTCACATTTGATATCTGTTGAAACGCCATCGAAGGATCCGAAGCCCGGCACCATGAGTTCTCTCGTTTCGGTTTCATTAAGCAGAACTAGTCTGTCATGCCCTTTGCAGTACTTCAACTGAAAATCCGAGGTTATATCGAATCCTTTACCGAGGCTGCTAATAGCCCTCTTCACAACTCCATTGCTCATGTCTGTGCAAAGGGTCTCCTCGTCCTACGTGCTGGTGAGCAGAGGGAAAGGGTTGAAGGAGATATAGGTGGTGGAGGAGGATGCCATGAAGACTAACTATGGTATTTGTTTAAGGTATAAGATGCACTGACGTATCCTGTGTTTGAAGATAGGCAGAGAAAAGGATTGAATGGGTGAGGGGTATTAGGAAGCTTCATTCCTTTTCTTGTTTCTTAGCTACAGCTATATACGTGAACTTTGAATATTCTGCATCTCTACTTGGATTCACACGCGACGTGAGGCCAATTATCAACCGGGTGCCATTTTTGTCCTTGTCGATTACGGATCTTCGTGACACACGCTGTGTGTGTAAAAATAAAATCAACAATATAAAATATTCATCATGTATAAATATTTATTATTATATTCGGTAAAATGAATTGTATTTTCAAAACTAGAAGTAGTTATTTACTGTTTAAACTTTTGTTTTGTGAAATTTTCAAAATATATATATATATATAATGTCACTTGTCATCGTTCTAGATAAGTAATTATGTAACACCAAAAATATGTTACACAAACCTAAATCATGTTTTTCCTTTATATATAGTATAGATGCGGGTACATATCTCATTCATCAGTCACACAAGTTTGCTTGTTTCAATTCATATCGATGCACCATATGAAATTACAGTTCTAACCATATCGAAAAAAAATCAAACAAAATAAATGAGTAAAGATCTTAAAAGGGTATTATCAGTTTATGCAAGTGCTAGATAGATTAAAATGATTAGAGTGAATTTCACACGGAAAGAATGCTACGACTTTGTTTATGAACACTTTGGTTACCATTTGATGCCAAGGAAAGTGGGTTCGCAGTTGATGTGGAGGTGCCACA
This sequence comes from Escallonia herrerae, assembly GCA_033070095.1. Lineage (NCBI taxonomy): Eukaryota > Viridiplantae > Streptophyta > Magnoliopsida > Escalloniales > Escalloniaceae > Escallonia > Escallonia herrerae. The sequence goes on along the minus strand of JAVXUP010004775.1, from coordinate 854 downwards.
AGGAATGCAGTCTGAGTCAGATGCCAAGTGTGCTAATGTGAGACACAGTAAGGGTGGAGCAAGGGCAGAGACCAAGGGCTTCCCAGAGCCTGAGGGTGGCAGTGCTGCGAGGGCGATGGCGTAGAGTGAATACACGACGACAGTCACAGTCCGATGCTTAGGTCCGAAGTCAGGGTCCTGTATGTTTCTCTCGCTAGGATTCTAGAGTGAGAAAGTCAGAGTGTTTTGAAAATGTCCAACCGTCCAAATGAATTCTCAAGACCTCTATTTATAGAGGTTGAGATGATGATGTCATCACGCGACACGTGGCGCTCCCCGAGAGTGACACGTCACCGAGGGGGTCCACAACTGCCGGTGCTCCACAGATTGTCGAATCGCATATTCACCCGGCCTGCCCCGCACAGCGTCGCTCCGTCTGCCTGGAAAGACTAGCTCCCATAGCTTCAGTGTGGCCAAAGAACCCCCTTGATCTAGCCTCCAATCCAAGCCCTTGCAGAGTCCCACAGGCCTGGCAGTGGTGGGGAAGACCCGACGCCCAACTGCCAGGCAGACTAGGCGCAATGCCCTCCGAAGACCTTCTCCCGTCTTGGAGTGACCCGGGGGTCATAGTCCATAGGGGTGCCAACGCGAGCCCCCAGTGCCGGAGCACGTAGGCCAGTCACGAAGATACCCTGACAGAGATAGTGTCCCGAAGGAATCGCCTATCCCGCGGGTGAGTCCTTGTGCCGGAGCACCCAGAGCGCGTCAAGGTAGCATCCCGGAGGAGCCGTCTACCTGGTGGAAGGGGAGTTGAAGAGCTCCCTGACAGAAATAGTGTCCCGGAGGAGTCGCCTATTCCGTAGGCCGAGGTAGCA
>JAVXUP010004774.1:0-26264 GCA_033070095.1 Escallonia herrerae | reverse complement strand
TTCGCAGGCTCCTTGGAGCAGTATGGTACAGGAAGCAGCTTAAAGTTGAGGAATTCCACAAGTCCCTTACGGCTTGGCTTACACTTGGTATCACCAGATCCCCGCAGGGACCGTCCACACCTGGAACGACATGGTCCAGCTGTCTTAGACAAGTTTCATTACGAGACCGAGCGCGTGACTATCGTTGATATTGCTGGCATTCGCCAGAACCAGGGAGAAGACTTGAATAAATATGTGCATCGTTTTCATCTCAAGTGCCTTGAGTGCACAGATTTCAGCAAAGACGAAACGTTGGTTCCCATATGCATCAAAAATATGATTGACGTCTACCGAGTGCATATCGAGAACCTACAGTTAAGGTCATGGGGACACCTCAAGGAGACAGCCCGACGAACTTACGAGACAGTTGGTCCTGTCAAGTCATGGAAGCCTCGACCGCAAAGTACGCTGTTGGCCTCAGCAGTGCACCTATCACTCAACGTAGCAACGACAACAACAACTATGCAGGCTTCAAGCGTCAGCTTCCAGATGTGGACCAAGGCTCCGACAAGCGAAGGCAACAAAGGCCTGCACCTGACTATCCCTGTGATCTGAATACAGTGAAGGAACTCTTGGCGGAATGGGTGGCGCATGACAAAAATTTCCAACTGCCACCAATGCGGACCAATATCACAGACGAAGAAAAGGCCAGGCCCACCTACTGTCCTTTCCATCGAGCCCTTGGCCATCCGCTCAAAAATTGCAATGCACTGCGAACCATCTTTGCAAGGAAGGTAGCGTCGGGCGACCTGCAGCTACGGAAGAACAACGATGTGCGCAAAGATCCCTACCCACCGCATCGCAACAATAGGGAGCACCAGGCCCTTATGGCTGTCACTGACCATGTCGAGCCTGTAATCCACGAAGCCCCGGCAGAGCCCACACTGACCCTCGTGCCTCCTCCAGCTAAGCAGTCGATGCCTTCCTTTCGACAGATGACGAAGATCAAAAGTTTTTTTGATGAAATGGGGTTTTCACCCGCCGCCCGGACTTATCTTTCCAATTGCCTGCTCGAGGTCACCACCGGCCTCGGTCCCGAATGCTTCGCCGTCCAGGCTGAATTACGTCACATCCCCTCCACGGCCTTAGTCTTCTCGGATGAAGACTCGCCGCCGGTCGAGCATCACAATCGGCCGCTGTTTTTAGAGTGTACTGTTAATGGCACGGGCTTCCGTCGTGCCTTGGTTGATTGCGGCGCCTCGATCAACATCATACCTCTCATCACCCTGCAACAGGCCGGCATTCCCCCAAGGAAAATCATCCGTGACCCCGTCAAGATTACCGGCTTTGGACAGGGTCCTCAGTCGACCCTCGGCCATATCACTGTCGACCTCATGGTCGGAACTGTCCGTCGCGACACTACTTTTCACGTAATAGACAGCGAGTCTGCCTTTCACCTCCTGCTCGGGCGACCATGGATCCATGTCAACAAGGCCGTTCCCTCAACATACCACCAATGTGTGAAGCTGGTAGCCGGTTCTACGGGACATGAGGTAGCAATGACAATCCCTGCAACCAAAGCCCCCTTTGAATGCGCCGAGTCTTATTTCGCCGAGGCCTCCTTCTTCACTAATTTCGCCGAGGATGGTGAGAATGCTACTCATATACATTCTACCAGGCTGCCGACCTGGGATGAGCTGTGCGGGGACAAGCTTCCCAAGGCCAAAACCGAGAGAAGTAACAAGAATAATGGGTCAACCCCACCGCTTCCGCCTGCTGCCACGACCAATTCCCCCCTTCTTCCCCAAGTCCAAGAAGCAAAAGGCTGAGCCGGCCTTTCAACGTATCGTCAAGGACGGCAAAATCATCTATCAATTATGACGGTATGCAGGGGCTCCAGGCGGTCCCTCATCAGACCCCCTCGACCCCGACCCCCTTGGAGAGACTGAATGGTGCCGCACGGCCGAGCATTGCCAGCCAGATCCTGACCTCACCCCCGGCGCGGCACCACCTTGCTATGAGGACGGCCCTCGACCACAGGCTGAAGATATTGAAGAAATCAACCTGGCCGACCCGGGCGAAGAACCGCGGCACACCTACATTGGCACAAAACTCGCCCCCGGCCGAAGAGAGGAATTGGTTTCCCTCCTGCACGAGTATCGTGATGTCTTGGCATGGAGCTACAATGAGATGCCCGGACTGGATCCTGCCTTAGTCACACACCATCTCAACATTGCTACCGGATCCGTCCCTATCCGACAACACCCGCGGACATTCCGCCCCGAGCTCGAATTGAAAATCAAGCAAGAGATTGAACGCCTCCTGCAGGCAGGCTTCATCGAACCTATCACTCACCCTATTTGGCTGGCTAATGTCGTCCCTGTACAAAAGAAAAATGGCCAAGTCCGCGTCTGTATTGACTTTCGGGACTTGAATAAGGCATGCCCCAAGGACGAGTTTCCACTACCCAATATCGACATGCTTACGGAGGCCGCCGCCGGATATGAAACTTTATCTTTCATGGATGGGTTCGCAGGTTATAATCAGATTCGCATGAACCCCGACGACAGCGCCAAGACAGCCTTCCGCACTCCTATGGGTAATTTTTGTTGGAAAGTTATGCCTTTCGGCCTCAAGAATGCGGGTGCTACGTATCAAAGGGCTATGACAGCAATATTCCATGACATGATACACCGTACTGTGGAAGACTATGTCGACGATCTTATTATCAAATCCAGGAAGGAAAGTGATCACCTCACCGACCTTCAAGCGGTCTTTGATCGTTGCCGCCAGTATAACATGCGGATGAATCCATTGAAATGTGCCTTCGGCGTCTCCTCCGGCAAGTTCCTCGGCTTCTTGGTCAGTCGACAGGGCATCGACGTTGACCCCTCGAAAGCAGCCTCCATCCAAGAAATGCCCTCCCCCAAGAACACAAAGCAACTGAAGAGCTTCCTCGGCAAGGTCTCTTACCTCCGACGCTTCATACCCGCGCTGGCCGAGCTCATTACGCCATTTCAACACTTGACGCGTAAAAGCGCACCATGGAATTGGGGCGCGCCCCAACGGCAAGCATTTGAACGGATTAAGGCGGTCCTCATGTCACCGCAAACCATGGTCGTACCACAACGGGGCATCCCACTCCTACTCTACCTGACTTCCACACCCAGATCCATCGGGGCTTTGCTTGCCCAAGAAGTCGAAGGTGTCGAGCGTCCTGTTTATTACCTCAGTAGAGTGATCAGAGGGCCCGAAGCCAACTACTCCGAGCTCGAGAAACACTGTCTAGCCTTGGTGTACGCCTCACAGAAGTTCAGACATTACTTTCTGGCGCACCAGATCACACTCGTCACCAAGGCTGACCCACTCCGTTACATGCTTACGCGTCCCGCCCTGTCTGGTCGACTCACCCGGTGGTTGCTGCTATTGGCCGAATTCGGTTTATCTATCAAGAATCCTACAGCTCTGCGGAGCCAAGCACTTGCAGACCTCCTGGCCTTCTTCCCACGCCAACAATGTGAACCGATATCGGATCAACTGCCTGGGGAGGAGACAGCCCTGATCACCGACATCGATGAACTGTGGACGCTTGAATTCGACGGCTCTGCCACTAGCAAAGGTCCCAATGGCACACCCCTCCGGCAAGGGGGTGCCGGCATAGTCCTCCGGGCACCAGACGGTGTTACCACTTCATTATCTTTCAAACTTGCATTCCCGGTGTCTAACAACGAAGCTGAATACGAGGCACTTGTCATTGGCCTCATGATCGCCGTCAGTATGGGGGCTAAGGCGCTGTGTGTGAAAGGAGACTCAAATTTGGTCATGAAGCAGGCGGACGGGGAGTTCGCGGTCAAAGAACCAGCCTTGGCACCTTATCGTGCCTTGGTGCAACACTTGGAAGGAAGACTCGGCCATGTCCAGTATGAACATCACAATAGGTGCCACAACAGACATGCGGACAGCTTGGCCACGATCGCGTCAAAGATAGAGGTCGATGGTGAACAACGGATGCTAACCATCGTCAAGAGAATGGAACCATGCACAGCACTGAACCTAGTCCCGAGGGACGTTACTGCGGACGATTGGAGGCAACCGATTATCGACAAACTTAAAGCGCCATCTCTTGCTCATGCCTCCACCCTTACAGACTTTTCAATGATGGGAGATGTCTTATACAGGCGGTGTCCCGGAGGCACTCTAGCCAGATGTTTGGCACCGGAAGAGGCAAAGCACAAATTACAGCTCGGCCACCAGAAGTGTTGTGGCCTCGACGGTCCCCCTCTGTATCGTCGCCTCCAGCGTATGGGCCTATATTGGCCATCCATGGCCAAGGACGCCTCGGATATACAAAAGGATTGTCCCGAGTGCTTGTATGCACCCGACGGTGCAGAAGCTCTTGTCATTGACATCGAAGGTGACTGGCGCCAGCCTTTCATCCAGTATTTATCCCACGGGATTCTACCACCTGACCGCGGCTCAGCACGATCCATCAAGCGCAAGGCAGTCAAGTATTTTGTGACGGAAGGCGAGTTGTTTCGCAAGGGATTTTCGGGACGCACCCTGCGATGCTTGCAGGGTGCCCAAGTGGTCAAGGTCATTAACGAAGTACACAATGGTGATTGTGGTGAACATCAAGGCTCCCAGAAGCTGTATGCAGAATTACTAAGATTGGGGTATTATTGGCCGACTATGGAATCCGACTCCATCTCGCATGTCCGACGCTGCCAACCCTGCCAGCGGCACGCCGACAGGATACACACGCCAGCATCCGACTTGCACATGATCTCAGCCCCGTGGCCATTTCATTCTTGGGCCCTCGACCTCATCGGCCCCATCCACCCGCCGTCCAGACGCCATTCATGGATCATGGTTGCTACTGAACGCTTCACGAAGTGGGTCGAAGCCGTACCTCTGCGGAGAGCCACGGGAGGTGCCGTTTCTAACTTCTTACGTGACGTCATCTGTCGTTTCGGCATCCCTCGGTGTATTATATCTGACAATGGCACGCCATTCATTAACCGAGAGGTTCGAGCTCTCATGGAAGGGTACAACATCAGCCATGCTACATCAACTCCCTATTACCCGCAAGGTAATGGTCAAGCTGAAGCTTCCAACAAGACTTTGCTACGAGTATTATCGCGAATGGTGCATGACGCCGACCGGTCGTGGTCCGAACAACTGAATCTGGCACTCTGGGCCTACAGAACATCCCTGCACACAGCGACAAAGGCCACGCCCTTCTCTCTCGTCTACGGGGACGAGTGCGTGGTACCTGCCGAGATCGCAGAACCATCGGCTCGACTTTCTCTAAGCAGCGGTCTCGGAAATGAAGCAGCCCGGCTGGCGGCACTTGACGGCCTCGACGAACGACGAGCCACGGCCCTGCGCCGCATGAAGAAGTATCATGAGCAGCTCACGAAAGCTTATGGGAAGACCGTCAAGCCACGTTCATTTATCGAGGGTGACCTTGTTCTTCAAGCCGCCAAGCATGTGCGGGCCAACATGTCAGCTCCTAAATTCACGCCAAACTGGGAGGGCCCTTTCACGGTGCACGAAGCCCGCACTAATGGCTCGTACCTCCTGCTCAACCACGACGACGGTCAGGTCTCGGCCCCCATCAACGGCCGCTACCTGAAGAAGTATTATGTTTAGTCACGGCAATGTTCCCCCAGCCCTATCCGCCCGCGTCATAGTACGCGCTCTCATAGCATTTTTGTACATGCGACATTGCTTACAGACTTGTAATTTTTTTGTTGATCTGTATAGCGTTCTACGCTACTCATGTAATGGCGTTTTGTCCCACGTCCTATCAATACAAAGTCATGCTGTTACCTCAGCTTCTGCCTAGCTAACACTCATTCTCAACCTATGCTTCCTAAGTCACTTTCTACGGGCGGGAATGGGAGAGCATTCACAGGTGACCAAAACGAGCAAGACATTCAAAAAAAAAGAGAAGAAAGAAGAGAGCAACCGAACACAACATGCAATAAGCCAAGATCATCGAAAATATGTACATATACATCAAACGTTTACTAGCCGTCATTGAGCGCTACAACTACAGCAAAGTAACATACAAGCTAAGAAAGTCTAGACAACAGCGATGCAACTGGGTGGGAGCTGAATGCCTGAAGTGCCTCCCGCTCTGCTTGTACCTCTGACCATCCAGCATCAAGCTCGGCCTGTCGCCTCAACCGTTCTGACTCTCGCCCGTCCACCTCACCTCGCCGCCTCTGTAGATCGGACAACTGCCTCTGCAAATCGACGAGCTGTCTCTCTATCTCTGCTACCTGCATGTCAATCCCGGCCAACTCTGCGATAATCTCTGACCGCTCCGCCTCTAATCCTGTACGGCGCCGCTCCAGCAACATCTCCCGCATGACCACGACTGCGCGCCTCTCATCCATCTCATGGCTGCCGCTCCTCGACCTAAAGAAATCTGCTAGCCAGTCCAGCTGCATACCTAGCGATGTGAACGGAGCGAACTCTGAAAGCGACCGAGCAACGAACTCTGCAGTCCAACCCGTCGACGGCACACTGGCGAACGGCAGCAACCACTCCATAAACCCGGCAGACACCCACATCCGTAGTACTGGGTTCTCTACCCCCACCCTCTCGAATGTCTGCGGGAACGCTGCCTTCACCAGTTCTAACCGGCGCACCGTCTCCGCTGGTAGCTGGAGGCCCCCCCAACTCGCCACATCCACCTGACCGCTCGAGGATCCTCTACTCATCTCTCCGGCTGTCGCGCCACTGCCGCCCGCTGCAGAAATCTCCGACATTCCACCCGCCCTCTGCGCACCAATCGTGGCTGAGTGCATCGCCAGTAGAGTAGCGCCAACCTCAACCACGGACTCCGGCAATGTGTCGTGCCGTCGCACCACCACAGCCTGAACCGGTGTCTCATGCTCACGAATCGAGGCAGCAACAACAGACTCAGGCTCCGCCATATCACCACCATCACCTCCCACAACCTGCGTTTCCATGCCTGTCCACCAGTCCTCGTCAATATCAAACATCACTGTATCGCTCCTCTCTCCGCCGTATAGTGCCCCCACCGTTTCCTCAGTAGCAGGCAATGGACTCACCCTCCTCGTCACACAGGCCGCCAATATCTCAACGGCCTCAGTCTCATCACTGTCAACTAATCTGCCGGCCTCGGCTGCCATAGCCTCCTCGCCTTCGATCTCGGTCTCAGCCTCGCTACCCTCCGCGACTGCCTCTTCCTCGTCCCCCTGGCAAAACCGCTGTCAGTTCACAAATTATAAGCAATATGCAAACCATATTTATACGACAAAAAGAAAGGACAGAAGCAAACCTCAGAGTCTAGCTCCTCTAGTACGTCACGCGGCCTCTTCGCCCCTGATATGTGTGGGGCTGATGTACCAGCACTAGCCTGACGCGCTGTCTCCATCATCCCCACTCGCAATGCCGACAAAGGGCCCTTGCCGGCCCCCGGCACCCTCGGCACCTCTGCAATAAGCTCCTCTTCGCGGTCCTCCCCGGGGGCAGCGTCCCCCAACTCTCCGGCATCCTCCTCCGCCTCCCTCTCCGAGCTCGGAATAGAACTCCCGGTCATCAGTGACAGCATCCCGCACTGCCTCGCGACTGTGGCCGATATCAGACTCAGGGCTCGGTCGCATGCGAACACATCTACCTGTCGACGTGTGCCCGACGACTGTGCCAGCCATCCGGCCCAACTCCCTCGCAGCCGCTCCCACCAATGCGCATAATCCGCTGTCACCGCCCCTGCCACCTCTGTCCCTGGCTGCCTCCACTCTGTCGTCGGTGCCGGCCACTCGCGGGCTCTGTCATATCGTGTATATCCAAAAGCCGTCGCCACACTCCAAAGGCTGTCATAACCGCATGGGGGCTCTAGGTCATACCCAAATGCCAACGACAGAAGGTCCGGGCAATACCTCGCCACATAATAGCAGCACTCGACGGGCTTCCCGCCATCATCTGTCAACACCGGGAGCCAACCGGAAAAATACGCAACCAATAGCGCCAGTTGTCCTGGCGCTAACTCGCCTCTCCTGCTCAGATCTGTCGTCACCTCCTGCACGTGCAGCCATGGCGGCGTACCATATGACGCATGCATCTCCATATAGGGCCGTCGTTCGCATTCCTCCCGTTTGTCTAGAATTTGTGCCAACGGACACCCCGGCCTCCTGATGCCTGCCCAAGCAAATGCCCGAGACCCGCTGTACCATAACGCTACCTGCCGTGACCTGCCTGGACGGGTCACTGTCCCCATCGTCGGTGACGGATGTGCGAATGGGTATCCATCGGGCCGGTACCCTGGAAAGCACTCGTACAGGTACCTCTGCAAGAACATCCAGTCCACGTACGTCGCCACCTGATACCGACCATACGATCGCTTCACGTCATTCACGAACTGATCTAGCCGCGAGTATAACGTGCCCAAATACACCGGAGCCAAGCCGACCCGCCTTCCCTGCGCCATCCGAATGGCCAAGGGAAACACCCTCGGGGAAATGCCATCCTCAGGTGTCCCCTCAAACACAAACCTGCAAGCAACGACCGGCAACATATGTCAGTTTGACGTTTTACATGGCAAGCAGGACATACGATATATTCACGCATAATCACATGACAGTACAAAAATTTACCTCGACAAGAACATAGCCAAAAATGCCACCAACTCGTACCGATCGCTGCCATGATACGGCCCCATCACGAACTGGGCAGCATTGCCCAACCTCTGGCCTGTCCTCGCCTGCGGCGTACCATAGAACTGGCGCAGCCACCCACCGTACGTCCCCTTCCGGTACTTCTTCGTCTCCGCCAGGATGTCTAGTAGCTGCGTCTGCAACAACCGCTCCTCTCCGCTCAGCCGGGTCACCCGTGCATCCACCTCCCCGTGTATCGGCAGCCCTGTCAGCATCAACACATCGAGTAACGTCGGCCCGATCTCCCCGAACTCGGTCACGAACGTATGCGACTGCGTACTCCATCTTGCCAGCAATCGGGTCATCCCTGGCGTATCCCTATATAACTCCAGCCCCCTCGCCGTTGTATTGATCGCCGGTAACAGTCCCAGTGCCTGCAACACCTGCGCCCTCTCCGGTGTCTCCACCATATGCTCACACCAAAAGTCCCACCCTACCGGCATCGCACTATGGCCCTTGAACATCACCGGCGACCAAGGTATGTCCTCTCTCCCAATCAACAATGCCGGTACATACCTCGGCGACATCACAGGCGCCTCCGACCAGCTCGGCGCGCGAAGGTAGGGTGACGACAGCCGAGGCTCCTCTCCCATCGACGGACCACCCCACGGTGTCATGAACGCTCCGTCTGCCACGCGAATAGCCAACTCCCTCCACAGCTCCTGGTCCGGTACACACGGTACTACTCCCCTCACCCCCAGCAATGTGTTTGTCTTATCCGGCTCCGGATCGTAGGACCTCCTACCGCCATCATCAAAGGTCAATGGCACTGCCGCCTCGACACCCACTGATGGTATGGCCTCATCGACTGGCGGCGCCGGCACAGGTACAGTCATCATACCCCGCGGCGGTCGCGATGTACCCGCCGCGGCCCCTCGCGGCTTCGCCCACATCTTCTGCCGAACTTTCTTTGCTGCTGGCATAGCTCCGGGCTGTGAGGTGGGGACTTGGGCCTGTCGGACACCCTGCGTGACCGACCCCCCATGACTGGCCGACCCCCCATGACCGGCCGACCCCCCCTGACTGGACGACCACCCTCGCGGGGCCGACCCCCCTTGTGCGGCTGACCCCCCTCGCGGGGCCAACCCCCCTTGTGCGGCCGACCCCCCTCTCGAGGCCGACCCCCCTCGCGTGGCGGACCCCCCTCGTGCGGCTGACCCCCCGTGGCTGGCCGACCCCCCTCCCCTCGCAGAGCCACCGACCTCTCCTCTCGGCCGACCCCCTGGCCCCGACGACCCCTTGCCCCCTTCCGCCTCTTCTCTCACCATCCCTTTTTCTCTCCCTCTCTCTTTTTCTCTCTGACTTTTGTGGGCACAAATGGCGGTGCCTCCGCCCCCTCCCCCTCCTCTCCTTATATAGGGGTGGGCAATTTTCTTTTCTTTTTCTTTTTCTTTTCTTTCTTTCTTTCTTTTCTTTTTCTTTCACTTTTCCTTTACTTTACGCTCCCTTCCGCCGGCGCCTCGCCACAGTTTGTCGACCACGCGCCGTCGCCGCCATGACCGCTGTGCGCGCCCACGCGCCACCCCTACGGCCTCCGTCGCACGCACTCACATGACAACTACGAGACTGGCCCCGTCACCAGCGTGCCGTTTCCTCGACCCATGTCGCCCGTCTTAACTCATCGCGCTCTCTGCAATGCGCGCTCAATGCCAATGGTCTCTTGATGCTCGTCGCCGACCGTGCTCAATTGCAACGACAACATCACCAAGTATTGTCCCCGCGATGCTCGTCGCCATGCCCATGCACCACGACCCTGTTACAAGCCTCCGGGCATAACACCCGTTCACCACGCCGTGCGCCCCCCTCATGGGCATGAAAGATCCCCGACCCACTCTCCAGAGTGTGCGGTATCATGGGGGCTCCGCTCGTAGTGCTCCAGCACGAGGACCCTTCCCTGCGGCATGGGCAGAGCGCCATCACGGGCTAGCGCCATCGCCGGCTCAATCAAACTGCGGGACGGGCTGTATGCCGTCGCCGGCTCAATCAAACTGCGGCATGGGCTGAGCGCCATCACGGGCTAGCGCCATCGCCGGCTCAATCAAACTGCGGGACGGGCTTTGTGCCGTCGCCGGCTCAATCAAACTGCGGCATGGGCCGAGCGCCATCACGGGCTAGCGCCATCGCCGGCTCAATCAAACTGCGGGACGGGCTTCGTGCCGTCGCCGGCTCAATCAAACTGCGGCATGGGCTGGGCGCCATCACGGGCTAGCGCCATCGTCGGCTCAATCAAACTGCTACACGGACTTAGCGTCATCGCCGGCTCCATCACCAGGGACCCTGGCCCCCGCAGCGAGATGAGCTGTAACCACATCGTTTATGCGTGCGACGCCCGCTCGGGTTGCCCCTTCGCGCAAGCCACACGCAGGGGCTTATGTTCATACCCTATTCTGGTCGCACCCCAGGACCCGCTAAGGGACCCACTTTGCACGACACATCACCCAGTCAGCGGTCAACTTTTCAACGCTCGAGGGCCGGTCAAAGCAACGCATGCTCAAGTCACGTGAACCATTCGTGAAGCGACCTCGGCGTGCCTTCCACCTTGGGGGTCGGCCACCCCAATGGGTCGGCCACCCTGGGGGGTCAGCCACCCCAAGGGGTCGGCCTCCCTTGGGGGTCGGCCACCTGCCTTGAATACCGACGCCGTCACCTTTGACCGTGCTCCGTTGTCACGACGACCGTCGCTCGCGGCCGCGCTCCGCCATAGTCGCAGCTCCCGAACCATGCTCCTTCGTCGCGATGACAGTCGCTCGTAGTCTCGATGACCGCCACTTGTGGCCGCTCTGTCGCCATGACAACCGTCGCTCACGGTCGCGCGCCATCCACGCAACGACCCTTGTCGCTCGGAGATCACTCTGCGACCCTCGTCGCCCGCACTCAACCGCGCACCATGTGCTGTGCTCACGGGATAGGCTACTCCTCCAGAACACTATCTCCGCCGGGGTGCCTGCGTGACTGGCCTACGTGCTCTGGCACTGGGGGCTCGCGTCGGCACCCCTAAGGACTATGACCCCCGGGTCACTCCGAGATGGGAGCAGGTCTTCGGAAGGGCATCTTGCCTAGTCCACCTGGCAGCTGGGCGTCGGGTCTTCCCCACCGCTGCCAGGACCGTGGGATTCAGTAAGGGCTTGGACTGGAGGCTGGGGCAACGGGCTACTCTGACCATGCTACCGCGGCATGATCAGTCTCCTCAGACAGGCAGAGAGATGTTGCAAGGGCAGGGCAGCACGAACTTAGGGACCGGCAGTCCAACGGAGGGTCAGTGCTTTGGCCCCCCCTGGCGACGTGTCGTTCCCAGGGGGTGACACATGTCAACTTATGACACATGCACATTTTTGCCTATAAATAGTGGACTTTGGAGCTTCCTCAAGGATCTTTTCTCTTATTCGAACTTTTCACTTTCTCTCTCTAAAAGACATTCTCTCTGAAATTCTAGTGAGAGAAACACACTTGGGCTCACGTCCACGAACCCGTGACGCTGCTCCCTTAGCACGGACTGTAGACTGTCGGTCCTGTTCATCGTCACCCTGCCTGCGCAGTGCTGCCAGCCCTCGCGACCTGTCTGGGGAGCCTTGCCCTCGGCCCTTGCGCCGTCCTTGCTGTCTCCCGCGTTGCCTACCTGGAAGCTGACTCAGACCGCATCCTTTGTGGCACCTCCACGTAGCATCGAACCATTTTCGGCATCATCACAGTGTCTGCAAAAATTTTCGAAAAAGAAAATGAAAAAAAAATGACAAAAGTAATAGAAACAGTGATTTGGGGGAAAGGGGAGGCAGATATAACACCGAAAAATGAGAGACCTGACGCAGGATGTAATCAAATACTGTACACCATAGTATATCTTTTCTTTCGAATCAAAGCATTAGCCCACAAAGTATTTTGCTGAAGGGTGGTAAACTATAATCATCCTATAAGTTCCAACACCCAACTTGACAAATCTTCTCATTCCATCTCATACAAGTAAGTCGTAGCTTGCCAATATGTATAAAACTAGAAACAATTCAGCTATGGAATGCCATATCTGCCTAAACTTATGATGAATTTATCTGAAACCCATCCTTAATGATTTGGAAGCGCAGTTTCCCATTGAATCAGCATTATCAACTGCTTTCTGCTTTCGAGAATTCAACTCACAAGATGAGACATGCAAAAGAACCTGGGATTCGGTAAGTAAAACTAAAGTAGACTGATTTGTAATGTTCAAGAGGTGGGTAATATCTCTAAGAGGCTTCCTGGACCTCCTCTTGTCATTTTGCGTCGCAGATTTGACAATTGGAGGAACTGGGTGGGTTTCCTTTGTAGAAAATGGTGGAAATGGAATGTTCTCCTTGTTATTGTGCTCACAGAGAGAGACAAGCTCTATTTCTGATGCTGTAATTGGGGTGTTGGTGCGGGGAGGGAGAAGGAGGGGCATGTTAAATCAGGTAGTGGATGTTCCATGTTTGGTGAGCTATATGTAGTTGCAGTGTATGATGATTGATGGGTCTGGTTTTGGAGGGGTGAAATTTGGAGTTCATTGTTTGTCTTTTCACTTTGAAAGTCTGTTCTTGAATTTCAAGGGGCCATTTGAAGTTTGAAGTTTGAAGTTTTTGACCGGAGGGAGGGAGGATTCAACTTTTCATGGCTCCTTTCGAAGTTTTGTTCGTGGGATTCTGCTACATTTCTTTCTTCATAGTTGAAATTTGGTGCGGTTGGTGGGTTAGTCATCTTACGTGAACCAATTTGGGCAAAACTAGAAGTTTTGGTTTTCGCAAAGGGGAAAGTAAGGAATGACCCCCTCTACTTTACACGTTCTGCGTTTTGCCCCCCTCCACTTCAAATTTAAACATTAAACCCCCCCACAGTTTAAGAAAATGAGCACAGTTAATTGACCGTAACAGATCTTTGTAAAATACCCTTTTTATCCTTCCGTACAACCTTTAATTTTTCGGGAAGCATGTCCAAACCCGTGCCCTTCTTCTACCTGTTCCTTTCTTCTACATGTTCTTCACTCCTTTCCCCTTCCCATTCTCTGCATTTCCTGTTCCCCGTAGTTGTGGTTGTGATTGCGATTGGTGGCGGTTGGGTGTCTGGTGACGGGGCTTGGGAGTCATGGTCTCTGGCGATGGTGATTGGGAGTCGTGGGTGACCGGTGTAGGTGATTGGGTTTGATGATCTATTGGGGTTTTGAAAATTGGGTTTGGTTGTGCGGCACACTGATGGAGTTAGAGGCAGAGCGGATGGATCGGCGGTGCTGATTGATGTTGATGATCAATTGGGGTTTAGGATTCAGTATGGTTTTGGATGGCCGATTGGTGGCCCACGGCATGCGACATGAATGGTGGTTGTGCGGCGGCGTGTGTGGGTGCCTGGTGGAGGGACTGCTCCGACATTGGCCGTGGGAGGGCCAATCGATTGGTGGTCGTAGCGTGGTTGGTCGATTGGTGGCGAGCAGGAGTCTGCGGTGGACATATGGGGACTCGGGTGTGCGGTGGTGGAGATGGTGACCGGGGCTCCGGCGTCCGTCACTGACTAAAGATCAGAAAATCTATCTCGCCCTTTTGTCTCTATGTCTTTCTCTCGTGCTCTCTCTATTCCTGGTGGAGACGGTGGCGGGTGGCCGAATTTTGACGAACAGTCGCGAAGATGGTGGTCTATGGTGGCCAGTGATGGAAGTTGGTCTACAGTGGAAGGTTGGGGCTGTGATGGTAGCTGCGCTGGCTTGTGACAGTGGAAGGTGGAACGGTGAGTGTGTTGTTGTTGGTGATCTACGGTGGGACGGTGAGTGTGTTGCTGTTGCGGTGGGAGGTTGGGGCGTTGATGGGTGACGGTGGGTGTGTTACTGTTGCGGCAGGAGGTTGCGACAGGAATGGCTGTTTACGGCGGTGGGCGGTGGCTGCGATTGGTGGTCTATGGTGGCTTGTGGTTGTCTACGGTGGAAGGTTGGGGCGTTGATGGGTGACGGTGGGTGTGTTGCTGTTGCGGCAGGAGGTGAAAGGAAAATAGGGGAAGGGAGAAAGGGAGAAAGAGAGAGACAGACAGGAAAACAGAACATTTTGGTCCTAAAATTCAGGTTTTGGGCACCATATGGTTCCCTCCAAAAAAACACAGCTAGTTTGGATGTTTTTCGTTAACTGTGCCCATTTTCTTAAACTGTGGGGGGGTTTAGTATTTAAATTTAAAGTGGAGGGGGGCAAAACGCACAACGTGTAAAGTAGAGGGGGTCATTCCCTACTTTCCCCTTTGGCAAATGAAATGGCGGGCCGAGTTTGGGATTTTGAGGGAGAAATGGGACCTACATCCTTGGATTTGGTACGTTCTAATGAACCGCGCTGCCGCCGCTGCGGCTTTTTTTTTTTCCCCATATAACGGTACTTATATCCTTTCATTGAACGCAATGTTGACTGTGCTAAGTTTTTTTTTTAATTTTTATGAAAAGCCAGAATTGCCTTCGTCTTTTCTGATTAATTTTTTTCTCTCATTTTTCTCGTACTCAGATTATCACCACGTCTTGCACCACTAAAAATCAGCATAGGACCACTCCATCACCACACCACCGGCCATCAAACCACCAACACCTTCACTACAAAGTTCGAGATTACAATTTATATTCTTAGTGACTAGTAATAATTGTCATTTTTTTGACTTTTTAGAATAATAAATGACTGCAATTAATATAGCTTTTTGTTGTGCTTACTTACTTTACATTCCTAGTAATGGTTTGTAACACAATACTTTTTGCATGGCAAATGCTAGCATGTGTTGTTCACTCAGGTACAAGTTGGGCCTCGTCTACTAGGACTTAAACTATGATGTTGGTGACAAAGTTATTGAACTTCTATTCTCAAAATAAAAAGCAATAACCACTGAATACAAATAATAATTAAAAAGCTAGTAATGCTCCATTATCACAACTCTCGTCTTACACAAAAAAAAAAAAAAAACAGTTAGAGGTAGAGGTGAGCACGGTTCGGTCAGTTCGGTTTGGAGGCTAAAAACCAAACCGAACCGACAAATCTCGGTTTGAAAAAAAAAAAAACAAAACAAATTCTGGTTGAACAGTTCAGTTTCAACGGATTGTTTTTGCAGTTTAATCGGTTTGGGTCAAACTTAATTTTGGGCTAGTTAGGCCAAAAAATTAATAACTTATTCAATTTTGCCTTAGAGCATGTTAAATGCCAAATAACACTTAGTGAGATGTAGGCAACGAGTAAAAAATGCATGTTACGGTCAAAGGATTTAGGGTTTATCCCACTTTATAACAGTGGTTAGATAAATAGGGTTAGTAAATAATAACTAGGATTAGATAAAAATATAAATATTATATATTACGATCGGTGCAGCTTACACGGTTTCAAAAAATCCGAACCAAACTGTACGGTTAAAAAAAATCCAAACCGATTGATTTTTAGATCTATTTGAAAATAGTTGGATGATTAGTCCGATTTTTACGGTTTAAATGCTCATCCCCCGGTTAGGGGAGAACAATTAAAAAAAGTTGCTTAAACCATCAAGACCATGAAGGCAAGTCTTGCTCCCATTTCTTTTAGAAAGGTCACAAATATTCGGTGGTTGTGTTAGTTTTACGTGAAGTTTTGATTTGTGGGTACATCATCTCTCTCTCTCTCTCGCAGAAGGGGAGAATTATTTTTCTCTGCAAAAGTAAACTAAAATAAAGAAACAGCATGCATACACTTTACAATCTTTGAAAGGCAAAAACAAACTTCTCTGACAACACATGAAACAAGAAATGTTGTAGAGATGCCGAAGAAATGTTGGTGAATGGTGATTCTGGAAGAAATGTTGTTTGAAGCTCCTCACGGTCAGATCCCCGCGGCAACACTATCAATCACCGGCCAACCACCATCAACATTATTAATTGTCAGGGATCTGATCATGAGGAGCTTCTGAGGGAGGTAGGTGTGAGGGTATTCGATGGTGCTTGGCTTTTGTGTTCTCTAGGACAAGACAACAGTGCGATGGCCGGAGAAGGTGGTTTTTCTGGCATCAGAGTGGAAGCACGGAGATCGAAGCAACAGTGCGTGATGGGACACGTGTTCGGAGCTTGGGCTGGGGTTACCTGCTAGCTAGTGTATTTTGATTAGGAGTTTTTTTTTTTTGGAGTATTTATTATGTTGTTTAGTTAATAGATATCCTGTTTTAGCCTCTAATTTTTCTGTTTTTGTTAGTTTAATCTGCTTGTTATTTTAGCTGGTTAGGTGGTTGTTGCTTATCCACTAAAAAAAAAAACAAAACAAAAACAAAAATACAATTGTTTAGTTAATGTAGTTGTAGGGTTTATTTTTCTTGCGATGTTTATTGGATAGAAATGTCAACTGTATCTCTTTTATTTGTTTCTCTGACTTGTTTTGTATCTCTTTCTGTATATATATATATATATATATATATATATATATATATATATATATGGGGACCGATCCATATCTACCGGTGGAGAAATAACAATTTCTCCACCGAACCGCAGGTAAGAGTAGCGGTTGGCCACGTGGCGCAAAAAGGGACGAAAAGGGACGAAAAAGGACGAAAATACTATGAGAAATTCACGAAAATATCACGAGAAAATGAAAAACTCGTGAGAAAATGGTGGCAATAATGCCCAACCGCAACTCCTACATGCGGTTGGCATTATTGCCTTCCGTGACCCCACCCCCTTGCCCCCCCACGCATCACCCCCTTGCCCCCCACCCCGTGGCCCCCACCCTATGTCCTTTTCCCCCACCCGTGAACCCCCCTTCCCCCACCCGTGAACCCCCTCTTCCCCCACGTGTCATTACCACCCTACCCCCCACCCCCACGTGTCATTCCCCCTCCCCCTCCCTGCTGTTCACTCACGGTTCTTCTCTTCCTCTCTCACTTTTCTCTCTATAAAATCCCTCCTCCCCGAATCATTTTTTCCACCCTCCTCATTCTCCCTATCTCACCTACATACAAACAAAAAAAATTTACGCTAGAAGATCGGTGGATAACCGCTAGAAGATCGGTGGATTTTTCTTGAAATATATCAAGTTAAAACAAGTAAGTATTTTTCAATTTGTTCTTACCAATTGATTGTTTAAATTGTGTTACGCTTAAATTGTTCTTACAATAGTCTAAAATTCGTGTTTAGGGCGTCAAAGGGCGTCAAAATTACGTTTTGACAAATCGGGGTATTACATTCGAAAAATTCCAAAATAGCGATTTTTTAGGGCGTCAGAAATAGAATTTTTCACGAATTTATAAAAAATAGCTAGAGCTAGATTTTGCCAAAGTACGAAACAGAGACCCTAGTTATTTTCAAAAGATCTGTATCAGGTAAAAATTTCAGATTTTTCCAAAGACTGGAAAGGGGTTAACTGATACACGCAACCTTGTAACTTTGCAGTGTAATTTAAAATATCAAGCCAGCGCGATTTCGCGCAAAACTTTTATGAGAACCCTAGGGTGTTGGGAAGTTCCATTCCCCAGGAATTCGGGCCATTCCGAAGCCGTTAGCTAATTTTTTGGCCGAACGGGCTTTTAAGCGCTCGATCCGGACACCGGTTCGGGATTTTTAGGCGAAAAATCCGTAAAATACTTTTTAGATCAAGAATGAACTCAGGAAGCTTAAAATAGCATTTTAAAGCACTTTTGATATTTTCTGAAGCCAGGGGGTATTTTGGTAATTTGCCACCCCGAGAGGGGTATTTTGGTAATTTTCCCGAAAAAATTTTCCAACGGACTTTTAAGTCCAGAAATGTAAGTAAAACGCCTGAAATGTTGTTTTGCAGCTGATTGCGGGGCGTAATTGTCGCTAAAGGTGAAAACTTAATTAGACAGTTTTTTCACGAATTTATAAAAAATAGCTAGAGCTAGATTTTGCCAAAATACAAAACAGAGACCCTAGTTATTTTCAAAAGATCTGTATCAGGTAAAAATTTCAGATTTTTTCAAAGACTAGAAAGGGGTTAACTGATACGCGCAACCTTGTAACTTTGCAGTGTAATTTAAAATATCAAGACAGCATAATTTCGTGCGAAACTTTTATGAGAACCCTAGGGTGTTGGGAAGTTCCATTCCCCAGGAATTCAGGCCATTCCGAAGCCGTTAGCTAATTTTTTGGCCGAACGGGCTTTTAAGCGCTCGATCCGGACACCGGTTCGGGATTTTTAGGCGAAAAATCCGTAAAATACTTTTTAAATCAAGAATGAACTCAGGAAGCTTAAAATAGCGTTTTAAAGCAATTTTGATATTTTCTGAAGCCAGGGGCATTTTGGTAATTTGCCCCCCCGCGAGGGGTGTTTTGGTAATTTTCCCGAAAAAAAGTTTTTCAGTCCAGAAATGTAAGTAAAACACCTGAAAGGTTGTTTTGAAGCTGGTTTGATGGGCGTTAGGGTGACAATGAACCCCCGGGGGCTATTTTGCTAATTTTACATTACACAAATTTGTGCTTAAAATAACTTTTAGTTCAGGAAAGGGTGTGAGACACCTGAAAAGTTATTTTAAAGAGTGAATTCAGGAAGCTTAAAATCCCATTTCAAAGCACTTTTCAGATTTTTTTTGTCAGGGGGCATTTTGGTAATTCGCATCCCCGATAGGGGTATTTTCGTAAATTTGCAGCGTTAAGTTTTTCAAAGGATTTCTTAGTCCAGAAATGTAAGCAAAGCACCTGAAAGGTTGTTTTGAAGCTGATTTGGGGCGTTAGGGTGATAATGAACCCCCGGAGGCATTTCGGTAATTTGCCGCTCATCGGGGGCTATTTTGCTAATTTTACATTATACCAAATTTCCCGAAAGACGGTGGTTTAAATAAATTTTATTCTTCTTTTATTTAAATCTATGACTTGTTGAGAATGATATAATTTTTATTTTTTAGATTCCAGTATAAATATGGATGCAACTGGAGGAAATAATTTTTGTGAAGGTTCTGATCCACCTTACGTTGGTCAAGTTTTTCAAGCACTGGACGAAGTTGAAGCATACTATAGAGCATATTCGAAAACGATAGGTTTCGGTATTAGAACTAAGACGACTAGAAAACGGGCGAATACAGATCAAATTTGTGCAAGACTATTTGAGTGTCATAGAGGAGCACCGCATGTAACTCCGGTCGTTCGGATCAGTGACGAAGGGACAACAAGACAAAGAAAACGGGACACATTTCCGGGTACCGGCTGCAAGGCCCATGTGTATGCAGTACACCGAAAAAATGAAAACCATTGGGTTGTCACAGGAGTGGAGTTGAGCCATAATCATCAGTTGATGACCCCCAGTAAGATTGGTCAAATTCATCAACACCGAGAAATAAGCGCGGCACACAGACAACTAATTTTTACAATGGCCGAGGCTAAAATTCCACCTTCTAAGATGATGGGGGTTTTCTCAAGCCAGGCTGGGGGGATTGACAAGTTGAGTTTCAACGAAGTAGACCTTCGAAATGAACTTCGTGCTCAGAGGAGAGAGTCTTTCGGTAAGAGTGATTCTCAAACTACACTTGATCTCTTCAGGTCCCTTCAGAGTGAGAATTCTGGATTTTTTTACAGTCTCCAACTGGATGATGAGAACCGCATTAGTACTATATTTTGGGCGGACCCCCGTTCTAGAGCTGCTTACCAAAATTTTGGGGATGTTGTGACGTTTGACACCACATACCGCACCAATAAGTACTCTATGCCTTTTGCTCCGTTCACCGGGGTGAACCACCACTATCAGTCAATCTCGTTTGGCTTTGCCCTGCTTAGGGATGAGACGGAGGAGTCATTTACGTGGTTATTTGAAACGTGGCTTCAAGCAATGTATCATATTCCTCCAAAGACCATCATCACCGACCAAGATCTGGCAATGAAAAATGCAATCGCTAAGGTCCTTCCAGATACTCACCATGGCCTGTGCACATGGCACATAAGCAACAAATATCCCGAACGGCTTCACCATGTATATGCAAACCATCCGTCATTCAAGACTGACTTTAATACATGTGTGAAGAAATCGTTGACGGTAGACGTGTTCGAGGAGAGGTGGGCCACGTTAATGGATACTTACTATTTGCACAATCACGAATGGTTACAATCGTTGTATGAGATCAAGACACAGTGGGTCGGTGCCTACACCAAGAATTTTTTTGCAGCCGGAATGACTACGACCTCGAGAAGCGAAGCTATGAATTCATTCTTTGATGGGTACGTAGGCCAGTCTTCAAGTATAGCGGAGTTCGTACTAGAGATGCAGAAAGCCGTTGACAGGCAATTGTACCGTGAGAGAGAAGCCGACGCGGCTACAGTTTGCAAAGAAAGAGCTATACTACTTTATTCACCTTTAGAGGCTCATGCGGCTCAAGTCTATACCAAGGAAATGTTTCGACAGTTTCAAGAGGAACTACTAAAGTCGAATCAATATGGCATGACAAAGTTGCACGAGTATTCCACCAGAGATATCAAGGTTTATGCTTTGACAAATGTGACGAACTTCGCCAATCCGTGCTCTTCGTCGGCTCCGAGGACCAGACGACATTTTACCGTAGCAGTTTGTAAGGACACCGGGTTGGTTAATTGCAACTGTCAACTGTTTGAGCATAAAGGTATACTTTGTCGACACGCGTTGAGGGTTTTGAGCGCCAAGAATGCTAGTGAAATCCCTCCACCGTATATCTTGGAACGGTGGACGAAGGAAGCCAACAGAGTCCACGGTCACATTCCTTACGTGCCCAATGTTTCAGTTGATTTCGAGCAATCTGAGTCGCTGCGATATAATCACCTTTGTAACATCATGCACGGTTTATCAATGGATGCAGCGTCGACATTTGATGGGTACAGGTATCAAGTTGAAGCAGCCGCACGGGATAAGGCTATGCATGCACAGTTTAGGATGGCATTACCAGAAACTGTGGACACTCCGACTACTCGGACAACTCCAGGCGGTAGATTCAATCGAGCCAAACAGCCAGTCATTGACGGCACTGACCTACAACGTGAGGAGGACGACATTTTTGATCCAATTATTTCTCAAACAAAAGGGCGAAAACGAGCAATACGCATGAAGAATCCGATTGAAGAAGCAACGGGTCAAAAAAAATTACGAAAGTGTGCGTTGTGTAATAAGATGACTGATCATGACAAGAGAAACCATTATAAAGTGTTAGGTATCGAACCTGGCAGTATGGTCGAGGAGGACGATGATGAGGAAGAGTGTTAGGGTTAATGTTTCAGTTGTATAAATTGAACTTTTATAATGTTTAAATTTGTGATTTGGTTTGTGCAATCTTTAATTTGTGATTTGATTTGTGGATTATTGATATTTTTGGTAACTCCGTTTTCGGGCACACTTTAGGCCCCAATTGATAGCTTCCGAAAAAAGTTGTAATTTTTTTTGTCACTTTTTTTCGCTCATTGCACTTCAGGCACGCTAGTTAGCCCATTTGTAAGACTTTCGGCGAAAAACGAGACACATTAATTTTTGAGTTTTCCTAGGAAGGGCCTATTCGGGCACACTTTAGGCCCCATTTGATAGCTTCCGAAAAAAGTTGTAATTTTTTTTGTCACTTTTTTTCCGCTCATTGCACTTCAGGCACGCTAGTTAGCCCATTTGTAAGACTTTCGGCGAAAAACGAGACACATTAATTTTTGAGTTTTCCTAGGAAGGGCCTATTCGGGCACACTTTAGGCCGCATTTGATAGCTTCCGAAAAAAGTTGTAATTTTTTTTGTCACTTTTTTTCGCTCATTGCACCTCATGCACGCTAGTTAGCCCATTTCTATGAATTTCGGCGAAAAGCGAGACGCGTAATTTTTTTGAATGCCGTCATATGAAAGGTATATTCGCGCACATTTTAGCGCCAAATTCATAGCATGCGAAAAATTATGTACATTTCTTTTTGGTACAGTTTTTTGTAACATCACAGCAGCTAGCCACGCACGTCAGGATAATGGTAATGAAGGCGTCTAGCTTCATTCTTTTTCAGCTCCCAGGCTATCCTATACCTAAACGTCAAGGCATCCTTCCTAGTCCACGAGGAGTGTTTGAGCACTTCCGAGCGAGCAACGTAGTCCATGTACTTGAGGACGTAAATCCCGCAATCGTGACCGTTATATTGCTTTGGTCGGTCCTTTATCATCACGACCGTCCAAGGGTCACCCTGTGGCCGTCCGCATGCTAGCGAGAGGACAGTAGTCTGCATCCAACAATAAAAACGAGAATCAAGCCTATGAGACAAGAACAATATACTATGAGCCAAGGTCAAAAAATAAATACTAACCACTAAAGTGATGTACTCGTTGTACATCTGTGCCAGCAGCTGTCCAGGCTCGTCCTCCCTTAGGCTATCGTATATGTGAACCGTTCTGAACGCTGGATGGAGAACTAATAGGAACCAGTGGTTTGCATGATGACAGGGTATCATGATAAGGTTCGCATCAGCAGCGGGACATTGATAGTCTGCGTTCATCATGCCTAACACGTTTCGACCTGGTTTCCACTTACTCCTGCCGCCCCCTCGCCTCCATTCTGTGAATTCTCTCACCGTTAATTCCACAAAATGAGTGGGATACATGTTAAGCTTCAAATATTCAGAACGGTTAAAACGTTGCTCTCTAATCCGGAGCAGTTCTATGTAAGCGTTCATGACAAAATTTGAAAGATCTGTCTCCGGCGCCAACGTTCTGATATCCTCATGACCTAGGAATGTCGCAAGGGGAAAGTCTGCTGAATTGACAGGCTCATGCCCGAAGTAGTGCCGGTCGATCCAAGCCATCTTGTCCGACCTCAATGGCTTCGTCGCTTGTCCTTTGTCCGACCGAAAGCTTGGGCGCGAGGCCTGGATTCCTACTTGGGGAACCTGACTCTGGCACTGAGAGTCGTATGCGTTTGGAGGCAAGCGACTATACGGCTCCCATACCTGACTCTGGGGCTGATAGTCGTACGCGTCAGGAGGAGGGCGACCAGACGGCTCCCACACCTGACTCTGGGGCTGATAGTTGTACGCGTCAGGAAGAGGGCGACCAGACGACTCCCACACCTGACTCTGGGGCTGATAGTCGTACGCTTCAGGACGAGGGCGACTAGACGGCTCCCCTTCGTAACCCCGGTACGCAAGACTAAAGTTTTGAACTTCAGTCTTGTACTTCTCAATGGACCTCTTGAGATTGTCAGGAGCCTGCGCGACAAACCAGTCAAACGACTCCAGCTGCTTGAACACCTCAATGCCCTGGTCAACCTAAAAAACATGCATAGAAAATATGGCTAATCATATTTGACAAATGGTCGATAAGGTGCGCAAATAAATTATCAAACAACACTAGCATGACTTACAATGGCCAATGCCCAGAACTGGTCATAGACCTCACGTGGCGCGTACGATGTCTTCTTCACCTGGGAAGGGCGATTCACCCTCGTGCGCGTCACCCTGAGAAACCACTGTAAGTATTCCTCAGTACTAATGCCGTCGTGCTTCAGCGATACAAGGCTATCATACGTTTCCTGCCAGGTATTCCACTGGTGCACCTCGTCACCCAACAAAATCAAGGCATCAGCCACCTCGAAGTTCGGCCCTCGACCACCCCTGTATGGCCGCATGTCTACAGCGGGTTTTGGTATCCCTTGTGGACAGCCAGCTTGCTTCATAGCTCGATCGGGCATCTGAAACTCACATTCTTCGAAGTGAATGAGCGGCACCCGAACCAAACCTGCCAGCACGTACGACACCGGAAGTTGCCAACACCACTCATCCAACAGATGCATCACCTTGCCATATGGCTGCCACGTCACCTGGGATGCATCTAGTATCTCTAGTTCCCCCCGATAGAACTTTAGATGGTGGTGAGGGTCTACCCGTCTCCTCCTCCGGTTGGTCGTAGGCCCCCAGGCCCACACCCTAGGCCACGTCTCATCGGAATCTACCAACGGTTGTGGACGACCCATGGGTAGCCTCTCGTAAGACCAAACCTGTGAATGCAAACATTATATGGAATTAGTAATTAATCCCGAATATATTGACTAAGGATCCTACCAAGAAAATAAATGCTCATACCTGTAATAGAGTCAGGCAGGCGGCAATGGACTTGGCACCGTTTCTCGTAGCCTTATGCAGTGCTCGATATAGGTGCGCAAGGACAGCTGAACCCCACGAATAGGAGTATACCTCCTCAAGATCCTCCAAGAACACCATATACTTCGGATGCACCGTGTTTTTCGAATGCGTCGGAAGTAATATAGCTCCAATAATATACAGAAGGAATGCCTTCGTATACGTCACGAAATCTTGAGGAGTGTATTCATCCGGTAGCACGCCGTACTGCTCTCTCAGCCATTTAAGCTTGACGCCGTTTGTTGTAAGCGCTGCCCTTGGAATTCCCGGAAAATACTGCATAGCCATATTCGCTATGGATGCAGACGGCACGTTCAAAGTAACGGGTCTGCCGTGACATGGGATTCCAAGTATAAATCCGACGTCCTCTAACGTAACAGTCATTTCACCAAACCGGAAGTGAAATGAGTTCGTCTCGCTCCTCCATCGTTCAACTAGAGCGGATATAAGGCAATCGTCGTGTCGAGACCATTTCCCGCAATCGGTGAACAGGGTTAAATTTTGACGGTGTAATAGCTGTATTTGTTCCTCGTTTAGTACCCACTCTTCAAGGTGCCTTGTGCTTTGAATTGTTTCCAAAACACCCCTATCGACACCGTCAAATACGTGCCTCGCGACGTGGTCATCGTCATCGTATAGGATTGATGTATCATGAGGTCCAGAGCTGAAATTCATACCTTTAAGAACAAAATATAATTATAAACCAACTTAGCGTCCATAATATCCATAATATTTACATTCCAAAACTATAACTGGATCTTTAACCTAGCTTACCAACACATTAGCAATAGTCATTATTTCAATGTATTAAAACAAATCCTCAATTCCCACCACTCCGAACGCTTAATTACGCTAGTTCCCACTGAACTAAAAGTTATTTTAAGGTATGAATTTTAAGCTGGATCCTTCCTAGCAAAATAGCCTCTAGTATTTTGGGCAAATTACAGAAATGCCCTGAGCGTTCACTATCACCCCAACGCCCCCGAACCAGCTTCAAAACAACATTTCAGGTGGTTTACTTACATTTCTGGACTAAAAAGTCGTTTGAAAAACTTGGCACGGGAAAATTACCAAAACACCCCTTGGCGCGGGAAAATTACCAAAACACCCCTACGCGCGCCACGTCAGCTTCAAAACAACATTTCAGGTTTTGTAATTACATTTCTGGACTAAAAAGTCCGTCGAAAAACTTAGCACTGTAAAATTACCGAAATACCCCTCTCGGGGCGGCGAATTACCGAAATGCCCCTGGCATCGAAAATATCAAAAGTGCTTCGAAATGCTACTTGAGGCTTCCTGAATTCATTCTTGACATAAAAAGTATTTTACGGAGGTTTCGCCCAAAAATCGCGAACCGGTGTCCGGATCAAGCGCTTAAAGGGCCGTTCGGCCAAAAAAATAGGTAACGGCTTCGGAATGGCCCGAATTCCTGGGGAATGAACTCCCAACATCCTAGGATTCTCATAAAAGTTTCGCGCGAAATCGCGCTAGCTTGATATTTTAAAATACACTGCAGAGTTACAAGGTTCCCCGTATCAGTTAACCCCTTTCCAGTCTTTGGAAAAAT
>JAVXUP010004773.1:0-26281 GCA_033070095.1 Escallonia herrerae | reverse complement strand
ATGGGTTCGCAGGTTATAATCAGATTCGCATGAACCCCGACGACAGCGCCAAGACAGCCTTCCGCACTCCTATGGGTAATTTTTGTTGGAAAGTTATGCCTTTCGGCCTCAAGAATGCGGGTGCTACGTATCAAAGGGCTATGACAGCAATATTCCATGACATGATACACCATACTGTGGAAGACTATGTCGACGATCTTATTATCAAATCCAGGAAGGAAAGTGATCACCTCACCGACCTTCAAGCGGTCTTTGATCGTTGCCGCCAGTATAACATGCGGATGAATCCATTGAAATGTGCCTTCGGAGTCTCCTCCGGCAAGTTCCTCGGGTTCTTGGTCAGTCGACAGGGCATCGACGTTGACCCCTCGAAAGCAGCCTCCATCCAAGAAATGCCCCCCCCCAAGAACACAAAGCAACTGAAGAGCTTCCTCGGCAAGGTCTCTTACCTCCGACGCTTCATACCCGCACTGGCCGAGCTCATTACGCCGTTTCAACACTTGACGCGTAAAAGCGCACCGTGGAATTGGGGCGCGCCCCAACGGCAAGCATTTGAACAGATTAAGGCGGTCCTCATGTCACCGCAAACCATGGTCGTACCACAACGGGGCATCCCACTCCTACTCTACCTGACTTCCACACCCAGATCCATCGGGGCTTTGCTTGCCCAAGAAGTCGAAGGTGTCGAGCGTCCTGTTTATTACCTCAGTAGAGTGATCAGAGGGCCCGAAGCCAACTACTCTGAGCTCGAGAAACACTGTCTAGCCTTGGTGTACGCCTCACAGAAGTTCAGACATTACTTTCTAGCGCATCAGATCACACTCGTCACCAAGGCTGACCCGCTCCGTTACATGCTTACACGTCCCGCCCTGTCTGGCCGACTCACACGGTGGTTGCTGCTGTTGGCCGAATTCGGTTTATCTATCAAGAATCCTACAGCTCTGCGGAGCCAAGCACTCGCAGACCTCCTGGCCTTCTTCCCACGCCAACAATGTGAACCGATATCGGATCAACTGCCGGGGGAGGAGACAGCCCTCATCACCGACATCGATGGACTGTGGACGCTTGAATTCGACGGCTCTGCCACTAGCAAAGGCCCCAATGGCACGCCCCTCCGGCAAGGGGGTGCCGGCATAGTCTTGCGGGCACCAGACGGTGTTACCACTTCATTATCCTTCAAACTTGCATTCCCGGTGTCTAACAACGAAGCTGAATACGAGGCACTTGTCATTGGCCTCATGATCGCCGTCAGTATGGGGGCTAAGGCGCTGTGTGTGAAAGGAGATTCAAATCTGGTCATGAAGCAGGCGGACGGGGAGTTCGCGGTCAAAGAACCAGCCTTGGCACCTTATCGTGCCTTGGTGCAACACTTGGAAGGAAGACTCGGTCATGTCCAGTATGAACATCACAATAGGTGCCACAACAGACATGCGGACTGCTTGGCCACGATCGCGTCAAAGATAGAGGTCGATGGTGAACAACGGATGCTAACCATCGTCAAGAGAATGGAACCATGCACAGCACTGAACCTAGTCCCGAGGGACGTTGCTGCGGACGATTGGAGGCAACCTATCATCGACAAACTTAAAGCGCCATCTCTTGCTCATGCCTCCACCCTTACAGACTTTTCAATGATGGGAGATGTCTTATACAGGCGGTGTCCCGGAGGCACTCTAGCAAGATGTTTGGCACCGGAAGAGGCAAAACACAAATTACAGCTCGGCCACCAGAAGTGTTGTGGCTTCGACGGTCCCCCTCTGTATCGTCGCCTCCAGCGTATGGGATTATATTGGCCATCCATGGCCAAGGACGCCTCGGATATACAAAAGGATTGTCCCGAGTGCCTGTATGCACCCGACGGTGCCGAAGCTCTTGTCATTGACATCGAGGGTGACTGGCGCCAGCCTTTCATCCAGTATCTATCCCACGGGATTCTACCACCTGACCGCGGCTCAGCACGATCCATCAAGCGCAAGGCAGTCAGGTATTTTGTGACGGAAGGCGAGTTATTTCGCAAGGGATTTTCGGGACGCACCCTGCGATGCTTGCAAGGTGCCCAAGTGGTCAAAGTCATTAACGAAGTACACAATGGTGATTGTGGTGAACATCAAGGCTCCCAGAAGCTGTATGCAGAATTACTAAGATTGGGGTATTATTGGCCGACTATGGAATCCGACTCCATCTCGCATGTCCGACGCTGCCAACCCTGCCAGCGGCACGCCGACAGGATACACTCGCCAGCATCCGACTTGCACATGATCTCAGCACCTTGGCCATTTCATTCTTGGGCCCTCGACCTCATCGGCCCCATCCACCCGCCTTCCCGAAGCCATTCATGGATCATGGTTGCTACTGAACGCTTTACGAAGTGGGTTGAAGCCGTACCTCTGCGGAGAGCCACGGGAGGTGCCGTTTCCAACTTCTTACGCGACGTCATCTGTCGTTTCGGCATCCCTCGATGTATTATATCTGACAATGGCACCCCATTCATTAACCGAGAGGTTCGAACTCTCATGGAAAGGTACAACATCAGCCATGCCACATCAACTCCCTATTACCCGCAAGGTAATGGTCAAGCTGAAGCGTCCAACAAGACTTTGCTACGAGTATTATCGCGAATGGTGCATGACGCCGACCGGTCGTGGTCCGAACAACTGAATCTGGCACTCTGGGCCTACAGAACATCCATGCACACAGCGACAAAGGCCACGCCTTCTCTCTCGTCTACGGGGACGAGTGTGTGGTACCTGCCGAGATCGCAGAACCATCGGCTCGACTTTCCCTAAGCAGCAGTCTCGGAGATGAAGAAGCCCGGCTCGCGGCACTTGACGGCCTCGACGAACGACGAGCCACGGCCCTGCGCCGCATGAAGAAGTATCATGAGCAGCTTACGAAAGCTTATGGGAAGACCGTCAAGCCACGTTCGTTTATCGAGGGCGACCTTGTTCTTCAAGCCGCCAAGCATGTGCGGGCCAACATGTCAGCTCCTAAATTCACGCCAAACTGGGAGGGCCCTTTCACGGTGCACGAAGCCCGCACTAATGGCTCGTACCTCCTGCTCAACCACGACGACGGTCAGGTCTCGGCCCCCATCAACGGCCGCTACCTGAAGAAGTATTATGTGTAGCCGCGACAACATAAGCCGCGTCATAGAACGCGCCCTCGTAGCATTTTTGTACATGCGACATTGCTTGCAGACTTGTATTTTTTTGTTGATCTGTGTAGCGTTCTACACTAGTCATGTAATGGTTTTGTACCGCGTCCTATCAATACAAAGTCATGCTGTTACCTCAACTTCTGCCCAGCTGGCACTCATTCTCAACCTATGCTTCCTAAGTCACTTTCTACGAGCGGGAATGGGAAAGCATTCACAAGTAACCGAAACAAGCAAGACATTCAAAAAAAAAGAGAGAAGAAAGAAGAGAGCAACCGAACATAACATACAATAAGCCGAGACCATCAAAAATATGTACATATACATCAAACGTTTACTAGCCGTCGTTAAGCACTACAACTACGGCAAAGTAACATACAAGCTAGGAAAGTCTAGACAACAGCGATGCAACTGGGTGGGAGCTGAATGCCTGAAGTACCTCCCGCTCCGCTTGTACCTCTGACCATCCAGCATCAAGCTCGGCCTGTCGCCCTAACCGCTCTGACTCCCGCCCGTCCACCTCACCTCGCCGCCTCTGTAGATCGGACAACTGCCTCTGCAAATCGACAAGCTGTCTCTCTATCTCTGCCACCTGCATGTCAATCCCGGCCAACTCTGCCGTGATCTCTGACCGCTCTGCCTCTAATCCTGTGCGGCGCCGCTCCAGCAACATCTCCCGCATAACCACGACTGCACGCCTCTCATCCATATCGTGGCTGACGCTCCTCGACCTAAAGAAATCTGCTAGCCAGTCCAGCTGCATACCTAGCGATGTGAACGGAGCGAACTCTGAAAGCGACCGAGCAACGAACTCTGCAGTCCAACCCGACGACGGCACATTGGCGAACGGCAGCAACCACTCCATAAACCCTGCAGACACCCACATCCGTAGTACTGGGTTCTCTACCACCACGCTCTCGAATGTCTGCGGGAACGCTGCCTTCACCAGTTCTAACCGGCGCACAGTCTCCGCCGGTAGCTGGAGGCCCCCCCAAGCTGCCACATCCACCTGACCGCTCGAGGATCCTCTACTCATATCTCCGACTGTCGCGCCACTGCCACCCGCTGCAGAAATCTCCGACATCCCACCCGCCCTCTGCGCCCCAATCGTGGCTGAGTGCATCGCCAGAAGAGTAGCTCCGACCTCAACCACGGACTCCGGCAATGTGTCACGCCGTCGCACCACCACGGCCTGAACCGGTGTCTCTCGCTCACGAATCGAGGCAGCAACAACAGACTCAGGCTCCGCCATTTCGCCACCATCACCTCCCACAACCTGCGTCTCCATGCCTGTCCACCAGTCCTCGTCAATGTCGAACATCACCGTATCGCTCCCCTCTCCGCCGTATAGTGCCCCCACCGTTTCCTCAGTAGCAGGCAATGGGCTCACCCTCCTCGGCACACTGGCCGTCAATAGCTCAACGGCCTCGGTCTCGTCACTGTCAACTAATCTGCCGGCCTCGACTGCCATAGCCTCCTCGCCTGCGATCTCAGTCTCGGCCTCGCTCCCCCGCGACCGCCTCTTCCTCGTCCCCCTGGCAAAACCGCTGTCAGTTCACAGATTATGAGCAATATGCAAACCATATTTATACGACAAAAAGAAAGGACAGAAGCAAACCTCAGAGTCTAGCTCCTCTAATACGTCGCGCGGCCTCTTCGCCCCTGATAGGTGTGGGGCTGAGGTACCAGCACTAGCCTGACGAGCTGTCTCCATCATCCCCACTCGCAATGCCGACAAGGGCCCCTTGCCGGCCCCCGGCACCCTCGGCACCTCGGCAATAGGCTCCTCCCCACGGTCCTCCCCGGGAGCAGCGTCCCCCAACTCTACGGCATCCTCCTCCGCCTCCCTCTCCGAGCTCGGAACAGAACTCCCGGTCACCAGTGACAGCATCCCGCACTGCCTCGCGACTGTGGCCGATATCAAACTCAGGGCTCGGTCACATGCGAACACATCTACCTGTCGACGTGTGCCTGACGGCTGTGCCAGCCATCCGGCCCAGCTCCCTCGCAGTCGCTCCCACCAATGCGCATAATCCGCGGTCACCGCCCCTGCCACCTCTGTCCCTGGCTGCCTCCACTCTGTCGTCGGTGCCGGCCACTCGCGGGCTCTGTCATATAGTGTATACCCAAAAGCCGTCGCCACACTGCAAGGGCTGTCATAACCGCATGGGGGCTCTAGATCGTACCCGAACGCCAACGACAGACGGTCCGGGCAATACCTCGCCACATAATAGCAGCACTCGGCGGGCTTCCCGCCATCATCTGTCAATACCGGGAGCCAGCCGGGAAAATACGCGACCAATAGCGCCAGCTGTCCTGGCGCTAGCTCGCCTCTCCGGCTCAGATCTGTCGTCACCTCCTGCACGTGCAGCCATGGCGGCGTACCATATGACGCATGCATCTCCATATAGGGCCGTCGCTCACATTCCCCCCGTTTGTCTAGAATCTGTGCCAACGGGCACCCCGGCCTCCTGATGCCTGCCCAAGCAAAAGCCCGAGACCCGCTACACCACAACGCCACCTGCCGCGACCTGCCTGGACGGGTCACTGTCCCCATCGTCGGTGACGGGTGTGCGAGTGGGTATCCGTCAGGACGGTACCCTGGAAAGCACTCGTACAGGTACCTCTGCAAGAACATCCAGTCCACGTACGTCGCCACCTGATACCGACCATACGACCGCTTCACGTCATTCACGAACTGATCTAGCCGCGAGTATAACGTGCCCAAGTACACCGGAGCCAAGCCGACCCGCCTTCCCTGCGCCATCCGAATGGCCAAGGGAAACACCCTCGGGGAAATGCCATCCTCAGGTGTCCCCTCAAACACAAACCTGCAAACAACGACCGGCAACATATGTCAGTTTGACGTTTTACAGGGCAAGCAGGACATACGATATATTCACGAATAATCACACGACAGTACAAAATTTACCTCGATAAGAACATCGCCAAAAACGCCACCAACTCGTACCGATCGCTGCCATGATACGGACCCATCACGAACTGGGCAGCATTGCCCAACTTCTGG
Source organism: Escallonia herrerae (assembly GCA_033070095.1). Classification (NCBI taxonomy): domain Eukaryota; kingdom Viridiplantae; phylum Streptophyta; class Magnoliopsida; order Escalloniales; family Escalloniaceae; genus Escallonia; species Escallonia herrerae. The sequence continues at coordinate 20,099 of JAVXUP010004773.1, read as the reverse complement.
CCTGTCCTCGCCTGCGGCGTGCCGTAGAACTGGCGCAGCCACCCACCGTACGTCCCCTTCCGGTGCCTCTTCGTCTCCGCCAAAATGTCCAGTAGCTGCGTCTGCAACAACCGCTCCTCCCCACTCAGCCGGGTCACCCGTGCATCCACCTCCCCGTGTATCGGCAGCCCTGTCAGCATCAACACATCGAGTAACGTCGGCCCGATCTCCCCGAACTCGGTCACGAACGTATGCGACTGCGTGCTCCATCTTGCCAGCAATCGGGTCATCCCTGGCGTATCCCTATATAACTCCAGCCCCCTCGCCGTAACATTGATCGCCGGTAACAGCCCTAGTGCCTGCAACACCTGCGCCCTCACCGGTGTCTCCAACATATGCTCACACCAAAAGTCCCACCCTACCGGCATCGCACTATGGCCCTTGAACATCACCGGCGACCAAGGTATGTCCTCTCTCCCAATCAACAATGCCGGTACATACCTCGGCGACATCACAGGCGCCTCCGCCGGGCTCGGCGCGCGAAGGTAGGGTGACGACAGCCGAGGCTCCTCTCCCATCGACGGACCACCCCACGGTGTCCTGAACGCTCCGTCTGCCACACGAATGGCCAACTCCCTCCACAGCTCACGGTCCGGTACACACGGTACTACTCCCCTCACCCCCAGCAATGTGTTTGTTTTATCTGGCTCCGGATCGTAGGACCTCCTACCGCCATCATCAAAGGTCAATGGCACTGCCGCCTCGACACCCACTGACGGTATGGCCTTATCGACTGGCGGCACCGGCACAGGTACAGTCATCATATCCCGCGGCGGTCGCGATGTACCCGCCGCGGCCCCTCGCGGCTTCGCCCACATCTTCTGCCGAACTTTTTTCGCTGCTGGCGTCGCTCCGGGCTGTGAGGATGGGACTTGGGCCTGTCGGACACCCTGCGTGACCGAACCCCCGTGGCTGGCCGACACCCCATGCGCGGCCGACCCCTCTCGTGCGGCCGACCCCCCGTGGCTGGCCGACACACTATGCGCGGCCGACCCCTCTCGCTGGGCCGACCCCCCTTGCCCGGCCGATCCCCCTTGCTGGGCCGACCCACCCCGTCCGGCCGAGCCCTCTCGTGCGGCCGACCCCCCGTGGCTGGCCGACCCCCCGTGCGCGGCCGACCCCTCTCGCTGGGCCGACCCACCCCGTCCGGCCGAGCCCTCCGTGCGGCCGACCCCCAGTGGCTGGCCGACCCCCCGTGGCTGGCCGACACCCCATGCGCGGCCGACCCCTCTCGCTGGGCCGACCCCCCTTGCCCGGCCGATCCCGCTCGCTGGGCCGACCCACCCCGTCCGGCCGAGCCCCCGTCGCTGGCCGACCCCCCTCCCCTCGCAGAGCCACCAACTGGCCGACCCCCTGGCCCCGACGACCCCTCGCCCAATTCCACCTCTTCTCTCACCATCCCTTTTTCTCTCTTTCTTTCTCTCTCTCTCTCTCTCTGACTTACGTAGGCACAAATGGCGGTGCCTCCGCCCCTGCCCCCCTCCGCTCCTTATATAGGGGTGGGCAATTTTCTTTTCTTTTTCCCTTTTTTTTTTCTTTCTTTTCTTCTTCTTTCTTTTTTCCTTTACTTTACGCTCCCGTCCGCCGGCGCCTCGCCACAGTTTGTCGACCACGCGCCGTCACCGCTATGACCGCAGTGCGCGCCCGCGCGCCACCTCCACGACCTTCGTCGCACGCATTCACATGACAGCTCCGCGACAGGCCCCGTCGCCCGCGTGCCATCTCCTTGAACCGCGTCGCTTGTGCCAACTCATCGCGCCCTTTACAACGCGCGCTCAACGCCAATGGTCACTTGATGCACTACCGCGACGTTCGTCGCCGCGCCCGTGCGCCATTCTCATCATGCGTGCCCTCGGCACCAACTGTAGCTCCGCGACGTTCGTCGCCGCGCCCGTGCGCCATCTTCATGATACGTGCCCCCGGCACCAAGTATAGCTCCGCGACGTTCGTCGCCGCGCCCGTGCGCCATTCTCATCATGCGTGCCCCCGGCACCAAGTATAGCTCCGCGACGTTCGTCGCCGCGCCCGTGCGCCATTCTCATCATGCGTGCCCCCGGCACCAAGTATAGCTCCGCGACGTTCGTCGCCGCACCCATGTGCCATTCTTATCACATGTGCCCCGGCACAAAGTATTGCTTCGCGACGTTCGTCGCCCCACCACTTTCATGACATGTGCTCCGGCACCATGTATTGTCCCCGCGACAATCGTCGCCATGTCCATGCACCACGACCATGTTACAAGCCTCCGGGCATAACACCCGTTCACCACACCATGCGCCCCCGCCATGGGCATGGAAGACCTTCAACCCACTCTCTAGAGTGTGCGGCATTCTGGAGGCTCCGCTCGTAGTGCTCCTGCACGAGGACCCCTCCCTGCGGCATGGGCTGAGCGCCAGCACGGGCTAGTGCCATCGCCGGCACAATCAAACTACGGGATGGGCTCACAACCTTGAAGCCATCGCCGGCACAATCAAACTACGGGATGGGCTCACAACCTTGAAGCCATCGCCGGCACAATCAACTACGGGATGGGCTCACAACCTTGAAGCCATCGCCGGCACAATCAACTACGGGATGGGCTCACAACCTTGAAGCCATCGCCGGCACAATCAACTACGGGATGGGCTCACAACCTTGAAGCCATCGCCGGCACAATCAAACTACGGGATGGGCTCACAACCTTGAAGCCATCGCCGGCACAATCAACTACGGGATGGGCTCACAACCTGGAAGCCATCGCCGGCACAATCAACTACGGGATGGGCTCACAACCTTGAAGCCATCGCCGGCACAATCAAACTACGGGATGGGCCGTATGCCATCGCCGGCTCAATCAAACTGCTACACGGGCTTAGCGTCATCGCCGGCTCCATCACCAGGGACCCTGGCCCCCGCAGCAAGAGGGGCTGTAACCACATCGTTTATGCATGCGACGCCCGCTCGGGTTGCCCCTCCGCGCCCGCCACACGCAGGGGGCTTATGTTCATACCCTATTCTGGTCGCACCCCAGACCCGCTAAGGGACCCACTTTGCACGACACATCACCTATGTTCATACCCTATTCTGGTCGCACCCCAGGACCCGCTAAGGGACCCACTTTGCACGACACATCACCCAGTCAGCGGTCAACTTTTCAACGCTCGAGGGCCGGTCAAAGCAACGCATGCTCAAGTCACGTGAACCATTCGTGAAGCGACTTCGGCGTGCCTTCCACCCTTGGGGGTCGGCCACCCCAGGGGGTCGGCCTCCCCAAGGGGTCGGCCTCCCTTGGGGGTCGGCCACCCTCGGGGGTCGGCCACCCCAAGGGGTCGGCCTCCCTCTGGGTTCGGCCACCCCAAGGGTCGGCCTCCCTTGGGGGTCGGCCACCCCAAGGGGTCGGCCTCCCTCGGGGGTCGGCCACCCCAAGGGGTCGGCCTCCCCTGGGTTCGGCCACCCCCGGGGTCGGCCATCCCAAGGGGTCGGCCACCCTTGGGGGTCGGCCACCCCAAGGGGTCGGCCTCCCTCTGGGGTCGGCCACCCCAGGGGTCGGCCATCCCAAGGGGTCGGCCACCCTTGGGGGTCGGCCACCTGCCTTGAATACCGACGCCGTCACCTTTGACCGTGCTCCGTGTCACGACGACCGTCGCTCTCGGCCGTGCTCCGTCGTCGCGATGACCGTCGCTCGTAGTTACGACGACCGTCGCTCGCGGCCGCGCTCCACCATAGTCACGACGACCGTCGCTCTCGGCCGTGCTCCGTCGTCGCGATGACCGTCGCTCGTAGTCACGACGACCGTCGCTTGTGGCCGCTCTGTCGCCATGACGACCGTCGCTCACAGTCGCCGGAGATCCACGCAACGACCCTCGTCGCCCGCACTCAACCGCGCCCCATGCGCTGCAATCATGTTATATGCTTACGGGATAGGCTACTCCTCCAGGACACTATCTCCGCCAGGGTGCCTGCGTGACTGGCCTACGTGCTCTGGCACTGGGGGCTCGCGTCGGCACCCCTAAGGACTATGACCCCCGGGTCACTCGGAGACGGGAGCAGGTCTTCGGAAGGGCATCTTGCCTAGTCCACCTGGCAGCTGGGCGTCGGGTCTTCCCCACCGCTGCCAGACCTGTGGGATTCAGTAAGGGCTTGGACTGGAGGCTGGGGCAACGGGCTACTCTGACCATGCTACCGCGGCATGATCAGTCTCCTCAGACAGGCAGAGAGATGTTGCAAGGGCAGGGCAGCACGAACTTAGGAACCGGCAGTCCAACGAAGGGTCAGTGCGTTGGCCCCCTGGTGACGTGTCGTTCCCAGGGGGCGACACATGTCAACTTATGACACATGCACATTTTTGCCTATAAATAGTGGACTTTGGAGCTTTTTCAAGGATCTTTTTCTCATTTGGACTTTTCACTTTCTCTCTCTAAAAGAAACATTCTCTCTGGAATTCTAGTGAGAGAAATATACTTGAACTCCCGTCTACGGACCCTGGACGCCATACCCTCATCACGGACTGCAGACTGTCGGTCCTGTTCATCGTCACCCTGCCTGCGCAGCACTGCCAGCCCTCACGACCTGTCTGGGGAGCCTTGTCCTCGGCCCTTGCGCCGTCCTTGCTGTCTCCCACGTTGCCTACCTGGAAGCCAACTCAGACCGCATCCTTTGTGGCACCTCCACGTATCATCGAACCATTTTCCGCATCATCAAAGATTAATGAGAGAATTATAAAAGAAAGTTTGTGGGGGGTAGAAAATGAAAATAATAGAAGTTTGTGAATAGTGACCGTGAAGAAGAACACAGAACAGAGAAGGGAAATGAAATGAAATGAAATGAAAATAATAGAAGTTGGTGAAAGTTGGAATGATACACCTTCTGCAATAATATTTCTCTACCGTACGATGCAAAATGCTGTCTCGTAGATTGTTTCTACTAGGACTGGATCTGTTGCAATTGGTACTGACAGAATAGGACCTAAAATCCACGTAGTTCTACAATTCTATTCCGGGCAACCCTCTGAAATGCGAAACTACGACGGTAGATGCCATGTGGGGAAGCATTGCTTGCATATCGTGATATCTTCAAGAAATTCCCAAGGTCTAAAAGCCCCAAGGTGGCACCAGAAAAGTTCGTCAAGATTTGAGATTGGCTTTCCACAATAACTGTAATAATAATTCCTCGCGTACAAGGTGGCAGTAAGCTTAGGACCTCTTGAAAAAATGATCCAGTACTAGTAGTAGCAACGACTCAAGTCCCCCAGTTATATCCTTTGCTGCACTGAAACCCATCTTGTGGAGCAATTGAACAGCCCTCTGTGAATCATTACCTCTTCTACAAATTACATATAGACCATCACCTGATCCACAACTAATACCCTCTTTCTTCAACGCCATAGATATTTCTGAGAACCTATTCTCCACAGTGGAGAGCGGGATGCTCATTGCTTCAGGTAGAGACACAATCTTAAAGTGGTGAGATGGTCGTACATCAAGTAAAGCATGCGCTTCTCCATTTTTAATTCTCTCATTGTACTCCTGGCTGCTGATTCTACATTCCGTTGGAAGCAGGTTTAGCTTCAACGGAGCCTGCAATAAGTTGAAAGGTCACAAAATATTGGAACCTAAAAATCTTCTTAGTAAATATAAGAACCTTGTCTTCTCGAAGAAGCTTTCTCCAACCCTCTAATGCATACGTGCATAGTGTAATTATTAAAAAAAAACACCTCAGTCTGCCACATAGTCACGCAGGCATAGAAGGAAAAGATTTTCAGCCGTTTCGCTAAATATTTAACAAGCCAAGATGGATTTAAGTATTAGCAATACTGTAAGAGGTATTGGTGAGTCCAAGAGCAAAGGTCTACGACACGTGACCCTCAACCGTGAGATTCACAATCAAGCCTTCGAAAGTAGGGTAGTGTCAGAAAAAAAGATTGACACAACATTTTAAACGGTAAAAACAAAATAAAACACGAGAATTAACGTGAGCAAAAAAATAATGCGAATACTATGGGCTGATTCAAGACAAATAAGGAAACTAAAAGACATGCGAATTGTTCAGAACAACAAGTCACAAGTAAGGAAATACTATTGCCTAGCAAACATATTTTCACGAGCTACTAACACAGTAAAGGAGTAGACAGACACTTGTAGTATAGCATAGTAACCACAACTGCATTAGAGAAAAGGCAATAACAAATTATGAAATGGTTTGCCATTTCATCGGAACTAGGTCGTTTAGGAAGCACGATAACTTATCTAAGGGATAGCAAGATATTCGTTATCAACTAGAAGACAGCACTCAGTAATGTATTCCACACAGGGAGAATGCGTTATCAATTCGTGGAAATAGGATTTTCATCCTATTTGACATCAAGGACATGATAGCCAATGTCAGAAACTCTCGAGTGGTAGAAAAGACGTTGTCTTTAGACCTTCATACAGAGTGTAGGTCCGTTAAAGCTATTGTGTTACCACACACACAAAAAAAGTACAATTATCTCTCAAGCAATTTACTTAATAAGTAGTGCCTGCGCAAGAAATGAAGATAAGTAATCCAAAACAAATTTACCGTGGACAGAGAAGATTGAGTGAATTTCTCATAGTCGAATTCTTGGAAATGCTGCCGTGTTAACTTTCCATTTCCTCCACAAGCTTCACATTGCAAGGACCTCCCTCTAATTTTGACCTAAAAACGAGTGTGGTATGTTAAACCAATTCACCAGAAATCCTAATTAACAGGAATATGAATAGAACAAATGTAACACCGGCTTATCATGTTAGATCGCTTATCACTAAGATTACTTTAACCATTCCGAGACATTTCCACTCCCCTGCCAATGATTTGCTTTGTACTTGCATACTAAATGTACCCTGAGATCGTGCTCTTTACAAGTGCAAGAGTATACACATTTGATTTCCAATTATTCAAACTCAAAATAGGAAATGAAACATACATCCCGAAAACGAGCTGACAATGCATCAAAAAGAAGCATCCGTCCTGATAGTGGCTCCCCCACTATGCTTGCAACCTTGATGGCCTCTAAGGCTTGGAGACAGCCGATTATACCAGGCACTGTAAATTGAAATAGACAAAGACACATATCACAAACAATTTATAACTTCTATTATCGAGTACTACCCTGAGATACAATAGAACAAATAAAACTATGTGCAAACAAATGATAAAAACCAGGAATAGACAGACGAAGACCCTCAATACACTAAGGGCCCTTGTAGTATGAGATAATAAGTCCAGACTGTAAGATGTGAGGGGGCCGGGGGCGGGGATCTTGCTAAACCTCTGACAAGGAGAACTTATTAAAATCTTTCGGTGAAACTTCAACTTACTGCTGTCAATACTATGATACATCGAACGTAAGAAGATTCTACTGAATCAAACCAAGTATACGGCCAGGAGCACAGCAAAAGGAAAATCCTCCATGCAAATATAAAGCGACAAAAAGTAAGATGGCCAAGGCAAACAGAAGAGACCAAAAGGAACGCTTTGGTAGATATTAATGGTTTTTAGATATGATTCAAACTGTATCTCAAAATTGGATCATTTTGAATACACCACAACCATGACTTACCTACACCTAGCACTCCACTGTCAGAGCATCTTTGGCATGCTGTTGTGGGAGGGGGAGTTGGAAACAAGCATCGGTAGCATGGACCTCCATCATAATTGTAAACTGTGAGCTACAGAAGAAAAAAAAGGATAGAGTTATGTAATAACTGTATAGCACTCAAGATGGTCCATGCTGTAGTAAGAAATAGATATCGAAGAAAGTTGTACCTGCCCTTCTAATCCCAGTGCAGCACCTGATACAAGAGGCCGCATAAATGGAACAAATTAAAGGTAAATACGGGTGAAACTTAACAAAACAATTAGCCTGTCCTTTTAATAACATGCACTTAAGGACCACTAAATGATTCAACATGTGGATGGTACTGCATGCTAGCATAAAATTGCATCACAAGCCTCTCATCGGTGCTCTTAACTACATTTTTGTAATGCTATTCTAATTGTACGGCACAAGGAAAAAAGTGCAACTTTTTACACTACAATAACAAGCTAACAGCATGAACAAATGGTTTAGGTCTGAAAAACATTGTTACTACTGACCTATATACCGAACTTTGTTTTGCTCAATAGACTTCGATACGTGTCAAGCGACCATTGGACTCGGCAATTGGTCCAATGAAGTCATTTTGTTAGCTTCGGTTAACATGAGGCCCGTGCCCATGTGCAATGCATATGGAGTTTAAGTTAGAAGCAAAATCGTCAAGAAACAAAAGAAATATATATTCTCTTCTATTTTATCTAATTTTTTGATGTGACTTCTACTTTTTTTCTTTTCTTTCCTTTTCTTCTTCCTTGATTTGCTTCTTTTTTCAAGGATTTCATAATTGGACAACACCAACGCATACCCACTTCCAGCGCTGCCACCACCTATCCTAATACAAAACATAACCTGATCACCTATCACAACTATAACTCCATTTTTCATTAGCTTCACCTTCATCCCATAATGGTGGTTCAATTCAATTAGATTTGTCAGTTTTTGTATCGTCAATGGTGACCATACGGGGTATAATTTTACTATGATGTTGGCCTGGGAGGCTGCTGGTGGAGTTGTGACAGTGGGTTGGTTGTGGTGGCGGTTGAAGCAACTGATTTAATTTGGTGGTGGGATGGGTGGCGATGTCGAGGCAATGGGGATGGTGGCAGGGGCAGTGTCTGGTTGTGATTGAAAGGAGAAGGTGTGGTTGTGGCGTGGCATGGCGACGAAGGTGAGCATGGGGTCCTGTCGTTGGTGGGTGGGAGGGTGATGGAAGAAGAAAGAAAGGAGATCGGCAGTAAATATATGTGATCGGCGCTGACGGTAAGTGGTGGCTGTGAGATGATAGGTAGTGATTGTGCGGTGGTATGGTGGCTGAAATGAAGTAGGTGGTGGGAGAAAGGGGGTCATGGCCTCGAACCCACCATCTTCTCATCAAAAACCACTCTATACAAGTGGGATATGGTGAAGGCACAGAATGAAGTAGTTGAAACTGCTGCTTGGGATTTGTGGGTTTATGTTTTTAAACTTAGTAAGGACCACCGCATTCAGAAACTTTTACTTTAAGTTTTTGTCACTGAAGGACAATTTTACCCTTCACTCAAGTGTCATGTGCGAGGCACTTGAGCACTTAACAGAATTTGGTTAATACAATTTGACAAAATGGTTTGATTGGTAAAACCGAAGAGTCCAATGGTCACTTTGATACAAATCAAAGTCTAATGACCAAATTGAAATTTGTCCCAAAGTTCGATGGCGTTCGATGGTCAACAACATATTTAACTCTAAAAGAATTAAGTGCATGAAAATACTGTGGTATAACAGGTATAGAGTAAAAATGGAGTAGCTCACTAAAACCCATTTTCATACAGTTCATATTTGCATTTTCTTCTGAAAGTTGCTTTGTTGTAGAGCACCACGAGAGGGAATTATACCTTTCCCAGCAGAACACAGCAATCGCTGATCATGTAACGGCTAGGAACATTATCTGTTGCATCTATTACCACATTGTATCTAACAAATAGTAGCAGTCATGGAACTCATGATATCTCCAGCTTTGTGACCCAAACGAAACTTAGAAGACAACAAGAAAAAAGATTAGAGCATGGACTTTAAGTTTTTTTTATCAAGGATACTTGCTCATTATCTCCAAAGCATTTGATGTGCGTACGGTTTCTTTGTGTTCCACAATCTGAAGAGTAGAGTTGATCCTAAGAAACAAATTCAAGTGACTTAACAGTGATCTATAGCAAAGTACAACATTGTAACCACCACATCCAATACCAGGATTCAGGTCTTCTTTAATATATACGTGAACAGATAATGATATGAGCTCGGGTCCTTAATACATAAAAAAACAAGCAAACAGTAGCAACGTACGAGCGACAAGCAGCAGCAACAGATTCCACTTTTTATCGACCAATGTAATCCTCAGTGTGGATAATCTGAAAAGTATGTTACAAAAGTCAGACGATAAAATTCATTACAATCACTTAATTAGAGCTACACACATCGGGGAAACAACTAGACTCAATATGTCAACAATGACATAGTTAAACACTAAGTCATTCCTAAATTATCACCGTCATATCCATCAGCAGTAGCGAAGGCAGATCTAATTAATACATCAAACGTGAAATGGATAAAACATTTTATAACTTTTCTTAAAAGAAAAGGAAGGAAGTACATCAACACCGAAGGTTGACCGTATACTTCTCCCTTAGATACTTTGGTCATTCTTATGAGAGAAACTTCAACTGTAACAGTGATATCACATTATCTGCTAATGTGGTATTACCATCCCATCAAAATTCACGAGATCGTCACCCGTGGTGATTCACGTCAACAGAATTGCCACTACAGAAATCCTCATTAGCCACGATCACATCTTATTCCAAATCTTAAATGAGAAAATTATTGAAAAGGGATTGGACAGTGATGAAAGAGTAATGTTGTATTGCTTGCGCTGCTGGGCAAACACACCATCAATCGTGTGCCAGAGACACAACCGATAACAGTGCAGGATCTTTTTGCCTCTAGGGCCTGAGGACTTCACTAAAAATAGAAATTTACTAAAGACAGGACATCGAACAAATCTACAAATAATGTGCCCACCAAAATAATGAAGATTATCCTCACAATGCAACGAATACATGTACGGCAACGTACATGATTTTCTATCGATACAAGACTAATCATCTGAGAAACTTGACAAAAATGAGAGAAAAAGACAAGTACATTACAGACTCGGTTTTCCTAAATCTAGTTTTGTTTTGTGTATTTGACGACCCTTTTCTCTGTTGTCTTTCTCTCCTTTTATATTTGCTTGTTCATAATCCTCTCCCTTTTGTAACCGTTCGTCCCTATCTTTATTGAGAGCAATTTTTAGACTTCATAATCAGCCGCTTCTTGCTGACATCTGTACTTTACATGCAACCAGTTTACTGACCCCTTTCCATGATCTTTTCGATAATGTTGACAACCGTCCATTCCAAGAACCGTTTATCAACCGCTGCTGCCAATTTTCCAACCTCGTCCCCATATTAACAACTACTATCGATTATCTTGCACTCGTTAGCGACTGCTCTCTCTGGAAGATCTATTCAAATTTTGGTTTTCGCTTATTTGTGCCAATTTGCTTGTCTTTATACCACTATTGATAACTGGTGATCCATTGGTAACCGAAGTAGACATGCTTACTTCCGCCTATTTCTTAAAGCACTTCTACGGTCCTCAGCGTGCCATATTTCTATGCTTTTATTAGTTGTCATAAAAATATTTATGCTGCCAACATTGTCCCCCTTAACTCGTACGACGTGTACAGTTGTGCGAGTTAATTCCTAAAAGAGAATTAACTCGCACAACTGTACAATTGTCCCCCTTAACTGTAACTTTCAAGAACTATAGGGAAGAAGAGAATCATCCTAAAAGGAGACGAAGGAGATGGGGTTACTTGCCCCCCTAATCCTCAATGGGGCGTTGGCGCTCTTAGGGCTCGTGTTAACCCTATCAATACCCGTGTTTTTATTCCATCCAAAAAAAGGCCCAAAACTGATCAGCTCCCATATTTTAGGTCTTTTAATCCTATCGGAAGAATAGTCTTCCATACCAAATCTTTTTCCTCAAATGATTTTAGCAAAATCCTTCTGTTGTAGGATCTACTTATTTTTTTAACTTTTGAGCATGCAACTTATCCAGAGCATCCAATCGATGGTCATCTAGATCTTCCATCTCAATTGCCATGGCTTAATGATATTCTGTCACAAGAATATATTTTGCATGACTACTCGGAATGATCTTACTCTTATTTCCATTGGGAATATAGGATCGTGTCCAAATGTTAAAGCATATGGAGTTACTCCTGTGCTAGACTTTGGGGAAGTTCGTAATGCCCATCGAACCTCAGACAATAATCGGTGCCAGTCAATAGGGGTATCTTCAATTGCTCTTTCCATGATGTACTAGATCGATTTGTTTGTAGCTTCAACTTGGCCATTTGCTTACGCATAATACGTGGCAGAGTTCATTATTTTAAATTTTATAATCTTTAGCGAATCAAGTATTTGCCCCTCAATGAAAACAGTGCCTCTATCAGCCGTAATCGTCTGAGGTAACCCAGATTGATGGATTATGTTTTTCTTGATGGACGTAATGACGCTTTCTTGAGTAACCATTTTTATCGGTTTGGCTTCAGTCCAATTTGTAAAATAATCAGTTGCTACAATAATGAAACCATGTTTCTTGGATGAAAAAAGATGTATTTGGCCTATCAAATCCATGGCCCATCCTTGGAAAGGCCATGGTTTCACTATCAATTGTATTTCTATACAAGGTGCACGATGAATTATGTCATACGTTTGGCAAGCTTGGCATCCTTTTCCATACCTGACACAATCATCCATTATGATAAGCCAATAATGACCATGTCGTCTAATCAACCACCTCATCTTCACACTTGCTTGATGGGCACCACAAGTACCCTCATGCACCTTGGTCATTACCTACATAGCTTCTTGTTACCCTAAACACCTTAACGCGAGCTATTCTGGTGTTCGTTTGAACAATCGCCATCTAAGATAAAGTATTTAACTGCTTGCAACTTTATTTTTATCTTTACCCTCGATTGAGGGTTCTGTAAAAATTGAATAATGAGTGTTCTCCAGTCATCTTGAGCTATATCGACTGAGTTAACCATTTCCAACTGTTTATACTTGTCACCAATAAATGGCAACTGTTTATACTTGTTCACTAACTCCACCCGAGACTCTTAAGCCTAAAGCCAACTGAGCCATAATGTTAGCGTTCCCGTTGTCCAGTCTTGGAACGTGGGTTATAATCACATCATCAATTTTTTCTAATAGATATGAAGTAACACTGAAATATATTGTCAGATCAGGAGTACTACATTTGAATTCCCTAGTCAATTGTTTTACCACAAACTAAGAGTCTCAAATATTTGTACCGTTGTTATACGCATATCCAACATTATTTCTACACCGATAATTAAAGCTTCATATTCCACTTGTATATTCAAGCAATCTTTTTCAAATTGGAAAGAAAATTGATGAACATTCCCCATGGGTGAAATCTATATTATTCCTGCTCCAAATCCTTGACTGATTTTTGACTCATCAAACATAATTTTTCAGGGAATGATGCCAACATAAAATATCTCCTTTTCGATTTCGTTGCTTGGATGATCTGCCAAGAAATCAGCCCAGGCTTAGCCTTTCAGGGCTTTCTGAGGAAAATAAGTTAGGCTATACTCTATCAGAGCTAGGACCCATTTCCCTATTTTTTTTCCTGCATGACTGGTCTTAATAGCATGTATTTTATTAAATCGGTTTGTGCTATAACTAACACATCAAAAGAATGCATATAGTGTCGAACCTTAATTGCCGTAGAATACAAAGTTAAACATAGTTTACCTACAATTGAGTACTTTTGTTCAGTTACATTCATACCTCGACTAAAGTAATTAATAGCTTGCTCAAAACCTTGATTGTCTTCCTAAGCTACTAAACTGTCAAGAGATGACTCTGCGGCTGATACGTATTGCTTTAGTGGCTTTTCAATTCTCAGTGGCATCAGGACTGGGGGCTTGACCAAATATTCCTTTATCAACTGAAAAGCTTGTTGATGTTCTACTTCCCAACGATATTCGGTATCTCCCTTCAACCCCAACAAAGCTAAGAACGCTTTTATTTTTCCTGCTAGGCTAGCAATAAATCAATGTAAGAAATTGACCTGGCCTAAAAAGCACTAAAGTTCTTTCTTATTCGAAGGGGGTTTGGCATTTATAATAGCCTTTGCTTTATTTCTATCTATTTTGATTCCTTTTTGGTGAACCAAAAATCCTAGAAAGTTTCCCACAGAACTCCAAAAGCACATTTCGAAGGGTTCATTTTTAGACTATACTTTCTTATCCTTATGAAGATGTTTTCTAGATGTCGTATATGTTCTTGATGAACGTCTGACTTAATAACTACATCATCGATGTACACCTCTATGAATTTACCAATTATATCATGAAAAATTAAATTCATTGCCCTCTGATACTTAGCCTCAGCATTTTTTAGGCCAAAGAGCATTACAATCCACTCAAATGTTTCAATTGCTCCAGGGCATCTAAAGGTTGTTTTACGAATATCTTCATCCTTAATAAAAATCTATTATATCCAGCATTTCCATCCATAAATGACATGACTGTGTGTTTAGATGCTGAATCAACTAGTAAATCAAGAATAAACATAGCATATTGATCTTTAGGAGGAGTAGTGTTTAAGTTTTGAAATCAATGCATATCCTTAACTGACCATTTTTCTTTAATACAGGAAAAATATTGGATATTCATTCGACATACCTAGCTGACCAAATGAACCTTGCCCTGATCAGCCGCTAGATTTCCTCCTTCAACTAACAATGTCACCTCATTTGACATATTCTGGGAGCTTGTATATCCCTGCTTGATCGACAACCTATGCTCCACCAACTTTCTGTCTAACCCAGGCATTTCTTCGTACTTCCACGCAAAGTAATCCCTATAGCTTTTGACTAACTTGATTATCTATTTTTGAACTTCTTTTGGCAACTAAGCACTGAAAATAGGCTGCATTTCAGCCTATGTTCTCAAATTTACTTCTATCAATGGATCTTGTGTTTCTTTTTTCAAATCATCTAACTTAGCCAGTGCTGCAATCGGATTCCATCCTTCATCGTCTTCTATACACTCTGCCCAATTGATAGAAGATAATTTTTCCAATCGCTTCTCCATGGCATAGATCATTAATTTTTTAAGGTCGCTTTTACCATCCTAGTTTAGCTTTATCTATATCTTTGGCCTTTATCAGCTCTATTTGTAACGCCCCCGAAAATCCGGAGCTCTGCTGCCCCAAACTCCCGGGTCGTTAACCTACCGGATCACATCAATCCTATCAAATCTATTCACTAACACATATTCCAAATCATCTAATTCAACATCAACTCAAATTCTTCAAAATACTAGTCACAAACTGCTTAGCTTAAACCATTACAGCTTAGGTTCTTCGCAATTCAAATTTTCTAAGAACGAATTAACAGTACCGACCCACGCAAGGTCTTACTATACTGTGGTAATGGGCTCATCTCACTCAGACTCTAACCCATTCCCGAACCTGTTACAGCTTATCATCACCTGCAGAAGGGAGCCAAATGAAGGGTGAGCTTTTGAGAGCTCAATAAGGTCATACAAGGACTACAAAAGAGATTATAGCACGACTTCGAAAAATCCAGCTGACGATGATTTTCAAAACACTTCGAACAATCAAAATTCAATAATTACCCAAACTGAGAAAGTTCATCAGAATAGATGCTAAAATAAATATTAACAATCAGAACAAAATTCAAAACGATCAATAAAAGATCCTTTTCAAGTCAGCATTTCCAAGTGCCACAAAAATTTTCCTTGCTCAAGGGATTTCAATCTGAGCAGAAATTTATTTCCAAAATACAGCAAGATTTCCCGAGGGATTTTAACCCAAGCAGAAATCAAATCAGATAATACGATAAAGGCTTGTCAAGGGATTTCAACCCAAGCACAAATCATTCTAGCTAATAAAATTAATGTTGATCCTAGGCGATTGCAATGCCACTATGGCAAGCTAATATAATGTACACATGCATGATGTACTAAAGTAATTACTAGTCCACTTGGGTACTGGCCTGCGTTCACTACAAGAAAATATGTATTTTGCGACGGATTGTTAGCGACGGAAGGTATTCCGTCGCTAAAAAAGTCTTTAAGTGACAGAAAATACCGTCGTTTAAAGTCCGTCGTTTAATACTATTACCGACGGAAGATACCATCGGTAAAAGTATTGCAGACGGACTTTAAACGACGGACGTTTAGCTACGAAATTACCGTCGCTAAATACTTTTTAGAAAATTAGTATTTTTTTAGGGTTTTTTAAAATTATTTAAGCGACGGTTTAAAACCGTTGCTAAAAAATCCGTCGATAAAAGTAGACCTTTACCGACGGATTTTTCGCGATGGTATTATTCCATCGCTAAATATCCGATTTATAACCAGATCTGGTTTCTTTCTCTCTCCCTATTTCTCTCTCTGAAATTCTTCTCTCACCCACCGCCGTTCTCACCTCTGGCGACCCCTCTCGACGGCGACTACCTCCGGCGACACCCTCGTCTCCCACCCGACGCCGTGCCACCAAGCCTTACACTGCTGCCGTCCCACAAAGCCCTCCACTATCGCCGCACCACGAAGCCCACCACTGCCGCCTCATTGTACCCACCTCGAGATCTGTATGTCTATTGCCCTAAATTAATATTGTTGCTTATTTTTCAAAGTTGATTGTCAAGCATTTGGCCATAATCACACTTTTGCTTGTATAAGCTCTTCTGAATTCCTATGTACATGCATAAAACATTCGAATTTGTCTTCTCTGCCATGTATAATCTGAATTTGTTGTTAATTTGGATGTTTGGCAATTATTTTGTCTTCTGAATTTGTTGATTATGAAGCATTTGGCCATAATCTGAATTTGTTGTTAATTTGTCTTCTCTACCATGTATAATCCGAATTTGTTGAATAGTCTGAACCTCCTAATTAAACCCTAAATTGAATGCCCCAATTCAATCGTACCCTAAATTGAACTAATTGAACCCTAAATTGAACTAATTGAACCATAATTAAATCCTAAATTGAATGCCCTAATCCGGGGTCAAATCCTAAATTGAATGCCCTAATCCAATCGATGAGCTACTGGAATTATTTTACTCTACTCTTCAAAACAATTTTGGGCGCTTTTGGTTTTTGTATATAGAGAGGGTGATGCAAAAGTGCAAATGACTATAAACAAATGTTCTAAAAGACGAGCAATAGAAAGGTCTATGAATGTATATTCTATGGGACTAAATTAATGGCAACCAAACAAATAAAGGCACTAAAATTATAGTGTATTAAACTCGGTTAGACAAAATTAAAGTTGGGCATCATTCCAAGAAAAGATGGATGCATGACACCAAATTTGGTCAAAGTAGAGATGTTATCCATTGACTAGTTTGGTATAATTATATACATATATACACTGCACTGCTGTCGACAAGTGTCAAGATCGTATATGTGGCCACTTACTTAATTAAACCCCCTAATTGAACCCTAAATTGTTGTAATTAAACCCTAAATTGAATGCCCTAATCGAATTGAACCCTAAATTAAACTAATTGAACCCCTAATTGAATCCTAAATTGAATGCCCTAATCCAACCAAACCCTAAATTGAATGCCCCAAATCAACCGAACCCTAAATTGAATGCCTCAAATCAACCGAACCCTAAATTGAACTAATAGAACCCCAAAAATTCACCATAAATTGAAGTAATTGAACCCATAATTGAATGTTCTGATCCAATCGAATCCTAAATTGAAATAATTAAATTCCCTAATTGAACCCTAAATTGAATGCCCAAATCAACCGAACCCTAAATTGAATCAATAGAACCCCCTAATTGAACCCTAAATTGCTGTAATTGAACCATAATTAAACCCTAAATTGAATGCCCTAATCGAACCGAACCCTAAATTAAACTAATTGAACCCCTAATTGAATCCTAAATTGAATGCCCTAATACAATCGAACCCTAAATTGAAATAATTCAAGCGCATCGGATATGTGCATTTTGAACATTTTTTTCCGATTTGAACATTGATCATTTGTTTGATGATTTTAGGTTGTTAATTGTGCATTTGAGAATTGTGATTATTGATCTGATTTTAGGTTGTTAATTGATGATTTTAGGTTATTAGTTGTGCATTTGAAGTAATTGCGATTATTAATTGATGATTTTAGATTTTTTAATTGTGCATTGAGCATTTGAGATATTGAGATTATTGAAGGAGGATGGGACCCAATTGGATTGAATGTGTGATTTTTGTTAATTTTTATTGCATTGAGCATTTGAGAATTGAGATTGTTGACGGAGGATGAGACCCAATTGGATTGAGATACCTGTTAGTTAGCGCAGACACGGACACCACGTCTGATCGACGGTGTCCGACATTTACAAAATAAATCAACATATGCCGATGTGTTCGGAGGTGCGTGTCGGTGGGTGTCGGTGGGCGTCGGACACGTGTCGGTATGTGTCGGACACGTGTCCGGAGGTGTCAGACACGTATCGGACACCATATCGACACCCTATATGAGGTGTCGGAATTGAGATTGTTGACTGTGCATTAAATATAGGTTAATTAGGTTAACGCGACATTTTTAGCATGCACCCCCTGGAATCTCATCGTGGCTCCAGCACTGGCTATAATTAGCCCTAATTAGTCCTGTTAATAATATTTTAATAAATCAACTAACCCTAATTAGCTCTAACGAGCCTAATTAGTTTTAATTAACCCTAAGAACTTAATGAAAATCAAATTAGCTGTAATTACCTCAAATTAGCCCAAATGAACCCAATTACGCGCATATTGATTATAGTTAGCCTAATTAGTCGTAATTTGCACTAACATAACCCAATTAAGCCTAATTAGCGCTAATTAGGACTAATCAACACTACTCGGCACAATTAAACCCTAATTAGGACTAAATAACCCTAATTAGTCCTAATCAACCCTAATTAGCTATAATTATCCGAAACTAGCCCTCATTAACAATAATTAGCCCTAACATAACCCAATTAAGCCTAATTTAGCCCTAATTAGGACTAATCAGCACTACTCGGCACAATTAAACCCTAATTAGGACTAAATAACCCTAATCAACCCTAATTAGCTATAATTATCCAAAACTAGCCCTCATTAACATTAATTAGCCCTAACATAACCCAATTAAGCCCTAATTAGCCCTAATTAGGACTAATCAGCACTACTCGGCACAATTAAACCCTAATTAGGACTAAATAACCCTAATTAGTCCTAATCAACCCTAATTAGCTATAATTAATACTCGTAATTAACCCTAATAACCCAGTTAGCCCTAATAGCCCTTGTACATCCCATAATTACTCCATATTGCCCAGAGATGGTTCAATTACTCGTTGTTTACAAACCCTGCCTTCTTTATATTAGTTGTTGTTTTGAGAAGTCCATTGGCAACGAGATGGTTCAACTCGTTGCCAACGAATTCTATTTAATGTGGAATTGGTAACATATGTAACGATCTTTCTGCAGTTTTGATATTTCGGAAAGATTCTTGCATATGTTATCAATTTCTGAACGCATGCATGCATAAAAACCCTTAGTTCCCGTTCAAAGGTACTCATTACAAAGTAATGCTTTGTAATGAGCCTTTGGATGTCCAGTTTGGACAATTTGGAAAAGCTAATTGTTTATAAAACAGTGTTTTGACTCATGCTTTGTGTTCTATGTCGTGGATATTTGGTACACGTTCTCGTGTGTTTCTCCGGGTGCATACAGATCTGGTGTTCTAACATCCGTCAAACCTTGCAAGGCAAGGTTAGATGAATGTTAGAACACCTAATCGATGTCGTGTACTTGGAGAAATGCGGGGAGGTGCTGCCGAATTTTTCACAGACATGGGACTAAGCATGAGTTATTCACTGTTTTATAAACATGTGCTTTTCTGAATGGGATAGGACCACTACCTGTTAGAGAGTGGAGGGGAAATATATAGACATGTTGTAACATTCATGCATTCATATTTACATCGGCAATGCCTAATCACTGGTCATAATTGAAGGTGGTATACAGTACGATAATTCAGTCGTCATGTCGGTCGATCGAAGTTGGATGAAAAGGAAGAATGCTGAAGATTTTGAGTGTCGCGTTGACGAATTTCTCGACTTCGCTTATGCGCATCCTGCACATGTTGACCTTGAGAAGATAAGGTGTCCGTGCGGTAGATGTGAGTTGTTGCACTGGAGAAAAAGAATTGAAGTAAAATGGCATCTTCATCGGTACGGTTTTATGGGTGGATACACAAGGTCGACGCAGCACGGGGAAACGATAGTATTGTCATCCAACCCGGCTAGTCAAACTGAAGTTAGGGAGGAGGCACGATATGATT
>JAVXUP010004772.1:0-26298 GCA_033070095.1 Escallonia herrerae | reverse complement strand
TGGCTCTCCGCAGAGGTACGGCTTCAACCCACTTCGTAAAGCGTTCAGTAGCAACCATGATCCATGAATGGCTTCTGGACGGCGGGTGGATGGGGCCGATGAGGTCGAGGGCCCAAGAATGAAATGGCCAAGGTGCTGAGATCATGTGCAAGTCGGATGCTGGCGAGTGTATCCTGTCGGCGTGCCGCTGGCAGGGTTGGCAGCGTCGGACATGCGAGATGGAGTCGGATTCCATAGTCGGCCAATAATACCCCAATCTTAGTAATTCTGCATACAGCTTCTGGGAGCCTTGATGTTCACCACAATCACCATTGTGTACTTCGTTAATGACTTTGACCACTTGGGCACCTTGCAAGCATCGCAGGGTGCGTCCCGAAAATCCCTTGCGAAATAACTCGCCTTCCGTCACAAAATACCTGACTGCCTTGCGCTTGATGGATCGTGCTGAGCCGCGGTCAGGTGGTAGAATCCCGTGGGATAGATACTGGATGAAAGGCTGGCGCCAGTCACCCTCGATGTCAATGACAAGAGCTTCGGCACCGTCGGGTGCATACAGGCACTCGGGACAATCCTTTTGTATATCCGAGGCGTCCTTGGCCATGGATGGCCAATATAATCCCATACGCTGGAGGCGACGATACAGAGGGGGACCGTCGAAGCCACAACACTTCTGGTGGCCGAGCTGTAATTTGTGTTTTGCCTCTTCCGGTGCCAAACATCTTGCTAGAGTGCCTCCGGGACACCGCCTGTATAAGACATCTCCCATCATTGAAAAGTCTGTAAGGGTGGAGGCATGAGCAAGAGATGGCGCTTTAAGTTTGTCGATGATAGGTTGCCTCCAATCGTCCGCAGTAACGTCCCTCGGGACTAGGTTCAGTGCTGTGCATGGTTCCATTCTCTTGACGATGGTTAGCATCCGTTGTTCACCATCGACCTCTATCTTTGACGCGATCGTGGCCAAGCAGTCCGCATGTCTGTTGTGGCACCTATTGTGATGTTCATACTGGACATGACCGAGTCTTCCTTCCAAGTGTTGCACCAAGGCACGATAAGGTGCCAAGGCTGGTTCTTTGACCGCGAACTCCCCGTCCGCCTGCTTCATGACCAGATTTGAATCTCCTTTCACACACAGCGCCTTAGCCCCCATACTGACGGCGATCATGAGGCCAATGACAAGTGCCTCGTATTCAGCTTCGTTGTTAGACACCGGGAATGCAAGTTTGAAGGATAATGAAGTGGTAACACCGTCTGGTGCCCGCAAGACTATGCCGGCACCCCCTTGCCGGAGGGGCGTGCCATTGGGGCCTTTGCTAGTGGCAGAGCCGTCGAATTCAAGCGTCCACAGTCCATCGATGTCGGTGATGAGGGCTGTCTCCTCCCCCGGCAGTTGATCCGATATCGGTTCACATTGTTGGCGTGGGAAGAAGGCCAGGAGGTCTGCGAGTGCTTGGCTCCGCAGAGCTGTAGGATTCTTGATAGATAAACCGAATTCGGCCAACAGCAGCAACCACCGTGTGAGTCGGCCAGACAGGGCGGGACGTGTAAGCATGTAACGGAGCGGGTCAGCCTTGGTGACGAGTGTGATCTGATGCGCTAGAAAGTAATGTCTGAACTTTTGTGAGGCGTACACCAAGGCTAGACAGTGTTTCTCGAGCTCGGAGTAGTTGGCTTCGGGCCCTCTGATCACTCTACTGAGGTAATAAACAGGACGCTCGACACCTTCGACTTCTTGGGCAAGCAAAGCCCCGATGGATCTGGGTGTGGAAGTCAGGTAGAGTAGGAGTGGGATGCCTCGTTGTGGTACGACCATGGTTTGCGGTGACATGAGGACCGCCTTAATCTGTTCAAATGCTTGCCGTTGGGGCGCGCCCCAATTCCACGGTGCGCTTTTACGCGTCAAGTGTTGAAATGGCGTAATGAGCTCGGCCAGTGCGGGTATGAAGCGTCGGAGGTAAGAGACCTTGCCGAGGAAGCTCTTCAGTTGCTTTGTGTTCTTGGGGGGGGCATTTCTTGGATGGAGGCTGCTTTCGAGGGGTCAACGTCGATGCCCTGTCGACTGACCAAGAACCCGAGGAACTTGCCGGAGGAGACTCCGAAGGCACATTTCAATGGATTCATCCGCATGTTATACTGGCGGCAACGATCAAAGACCGCTTGAAGGTCGGTGAGGTGATCACTTTCCTTCCTGGATTTGATAATAAGATCGTCGACATAGTCTTCCACAGTATGGTGTATCATGTCATGGAATATTGCTGTCATAGCCCTTTGATACGTAGCTCCCGCATTCTTGAGGCCGAAAGGCATAACTTTCCAACAAAAATTACCCATAGGAGTGCGGAAGGCTGTCTTGGCGCTGTCGTCGGGGTTCATGCGAATCTGATTATAACCTGCGAACCCATCCATGAAAGATAAAGTTTCATATCCGGCGGCGGCCTCCGTGAGCATGTCGATATTGGGTAGTGGAAACTCGTCCTTGGGGCACGCCCTATTCAAGTCCCGAAAGTCGATACAGACGCGGACTTGGCCATTCTTCTTTTGTACAGGGACGACATTAGCCAGCCAAATAGGGTGAGTGATAGGTTCGATGAAGCCTGCGCGCAGGAGGCGTTCAATCTCTTGCTTGATTTTCAATTCGAGCTCGGGGCGGAATGTCCGCGGGTGCTGTCGGCTAGGGATAGATCCGGTAGCAATGTTGAGATGGTGTGTGACTAAGGCAGGATCCAGTCCGGGCATCTCATTGTAGCTCCATGCTAAGACATCACGATACTCGTGTAGGAGGGAAACCAATTCCTCTCTTCGGCCGGGGGCGAGTTTTGTGCCAATGTAGGTGTGCCGCGGTTCTTCGCCCGGGTCGGCCAGGTTGATTTCTTCAATATCTTCAGCCTGAGGTCGAGGGCCATCCTCATAGCAAGGTGGTGCCGCGCCGGGGGTGAGGTCAGGATCTGGCTGGCAATGCTCGGCCGTGCGGCACCATTCAGTCTCTCCAAGGGGGTCGGGGTCGAGGGGGTCTGAGGAGGGACCGCCTGGAGCCCCTGCATACCGTCATAATTGATAGATGATCTTGCCGTCCTTGACGATACGTCGAAAGGCCGGCTCAGCCTTTTGCTTCTTGGACTTGGGGGAAGAAGGGGGGGAATTGGTCGTGGCAGCAGGCGGAAGCGGTGGGGTTGACCCATTATTCTTGTTACTTCTCCCGGTTTTGTCCTTGGGAAGCTTGTCCCCGCACAGCTCATCCCAGGTCGGCAGCCTGGTAGAATGTACATGAGTAGCATTCTCCCCATCCTCGGCGAAATTAGTGAAGAAGGAGGCCTCGGCGAAATAAGACTCGGCGCATTCAAAGGGGGCTTTGGTTGCAGGGATTGTCATTGCTACCTCATGTCCCGTAGAACCGGCGACCAGCTTCACACATTGATGGTATGTTGAGGGAACGGCCTTGTTGTCGTGGATCCATGGTCTCCCGAGCAGGAGGTGAAAGGCAGACTCGCTGTCTATTACGTGAAAAGTAGTGTCGCGACGGACAGTTCCGACCATGAGGTCGATGGTGATATGGCCGAGGGTCGACTGAGGACCCTGTCCAAAGCCGGTAATATTGACGGGGTCACGGATGATTTTCCTTGGGGGAATGCCGGCCTGTTGCAGGGTGATGAGGGGTATGATGTTGATCGAGGCGCCGCAATCAACCAAGGCACGACGGAAGCCCGTGCCATTAACAGTACACTCTAAAAACAGCGGCCGATTGTGATGCTCGATCGGCGGCGAGTCTTCATCCGAGAAGACTAAGGCCGTAGAGGGGATGTGACGTAATTCAGCCTGGGCGGCGAAGCATTCGGAACCGAGGCCGGTGGTGACCTCGAGCAGGCAATTGGAAAGGTAAGTCCGGGCGGCGGGTGAAAACCCCATTTCATCAAAAAAACTTTTGATCTTCGTCATCTGTCGAAGGGGAGGCATCGACTGCTTAGCTGGAGGAGGCACGAGGGTCAGTGTGGGCTCTGCCGGGGCTTCGTGGATTACAGGCTCGACATGGTCAGTGACAGCCATAAGGGCCTGGTGCCCCCTACTGTTGCGATGCGGTGGGTAGGGATCTTTGCGCACATCGTTATTTTTCCGTAGCTGCAGGTCGCCCGACGCTACCTTCCTTGCAAAGATGGTTCGCAGTGCATTGCAATCTTTGAGCGGATGGCCAAGGGCTCGATGGAAAGGACAGTAGGTGGGCCTGGCCTTTTCTTCGTCTGTGATATTGGTCCGCATTGGTGGCAGTTGGAAATTTTTGTCATGCGCCACCCATTCGGCCAAGAGTTCCTTCACTGTATTCAGGTCACAGGGATAGTTAGGTGCGGGTCTTTGTTGCCTTCGCTTGTCGGAGCCTTGGTTCACATCTGGAAGCTGACGCTTGAAGCCTGCATAGTTGTTGTTGTCGTTGCTACGTTGAGTGATAGGTGCATCTGCTGAGGCCAACAGCGTACTTTGCGGTCGAGGCTTCCATGACTTGACAGGACCAACTGTCTCGTAAGTTCGTCGGGCTGCCTCCTTGAGGTGTCCCCATGACCTTAACTGTAGGTTCTCGATATGCACTCGGTAGACGTCAATCATATTTTTGATGCATATGGGAACCAACGTTTCGTCTTTGCTGAAATCTGTGCACTCAAGGCACTTAAGATGAAAACGATGCACATACTTATTCAAGTCTTCCCCCTGGTTCTGGCGAATGCCAGCAATATCAACGATAGTCACGCGCTCGGTCTCGTAATGAAATTTGTCTAAGAACAGCTGGACCATGTCGCCCCAGGTGTGGACGGTCCCTGCGGGGATCTGGTGATACCAAGTGTAAGCCAAGCCCGTAAGGGACTTGTGGAATTCTCTCAACTTCAAGCTGCTTCCTGTACCATACTGCTCCAAGGAGCCTGCAAACCTTGTTAGATGCTCACGGGCGTTTCCCTCACGTCCGTTGAAGAGCACAAAGTTTGGTTGCTTGTACTTGATGGGGTAGGGTGCGATGGCGATATCATTGGCGTATGGGGCGTGTCCGGTTAGACGGGTTGAGGAGTCCGGCTCGGAATTCCTCGACAGGCGACGGACAAGGGCCTCCAAATCTGACTGAGTGACATAGTTGGAGGATGGTGCCTCATTGCCGGTCAAGGGGTGATGACCGCCTGGTGCGTCGCGAGCCCCCGAGCCCCCAGATGGCACGGCTTGATGAACGGGGACATGGGAGGGTTGGTATGGTGCAGGTGCTGGCAGGGGCAGCTGTGCAGGGGCAAGTGTGGGTTGGCGAGACATGCCCATCACTTGGCCGGGGGTTTGGTGTTGCTCAACTGGATAGGGATTAGGTTCCATCTCGATGGAGTCATGCGTTTCGGAGGAGCTTCTTGCCGGCGTCAGATGAGATGGTGTGACAGCGGGGGGAATCTGCTGCAAGACTGGCCCGAGATCCGTGTGTAGCTTGCGGGGCGGCACTGCAGAAGGAGATATGTCGGCTACCGGCAGCGACGGTGTTGCGAGCCCTACCGCCAAGGGTCTAGATGTCCAAGGCGGCGGTAGTCGCGACACTGGGGCCGGGGCGATGTCAAAAGCTGGCCCCGGTCCTGAAGGCTGGATTGACGGAGCGGCCTGCTGTGAGGACAGGGCTTGTATGGATTTTTGCATGTCCATAATGGCGGCTAGTAGAGTGGTCTGTGAATCTTGCAGCGTGGTGATGGTCGGAGTGAGTTGCTGGATGGCTGCATTTACGAGCACTTGTACGTCGGGGGTAGTGGTCGGCAGCTGGTCTCGGAGCCGCGCGGCGCTAGTCTCCTCCTGATCACCGAGGTGGTGTTCTTGCAGGGCGGGGTTGGGTCCTTGGCTGGTCGCCCTAGTAGCTCTCCGTTGCACAGGCATAATGCCTAAGTCCGGAAGGTATGCAAACCGCAATACGATGCTCACCTCCCCAGCGGAGTCGCCAAAATGATGGTGCCGAGAATGGTTCGATGATACGTGGAGGTGCCACAAAGGATGCGGTCTGAGTTGGCTTCCAGGTAGGCAACGTGGGAGACAGCAAGGACGGCGCAAGGGCCGAGGACAAGGCTCCCCAGACAGGTCGTGAGGGGTGGCAGTGCTGCGCAGGCAGGGTGACGATGAACAGGACCGACAGTCTACAGTCCGTGATGAGGGTATGGCGTCCAGGGTCCGTAGACGGGAGTTCAAGTATATTTCTCTCACTAGAATTCCAGAGAGAATGTTTCCTTTAGAGAGAGAAAGTGAAAAGTCCAAATGAGAATCCGATCCTTGAAAAAGCTCCAAAGTCCACTATTTATAGGCAAAAATGTGCATGTGTCATAAGTTGACATGTGTCGCCCCCTGGGAACGACACGTCACCAGGGGGCCAACGCACTGACCCTTCGTTGGACTGCCGGTTCCTAAGTTCGTGCTGCCCTGCCCTTGCAACATCTCTCTGCCTGTCTGAGGAGACTGATCATGCCGCGGTAGCATGGTCAGAGTAGCCCGTTGCCCCAGCCTCCAGTCCAAGCCCTTACTGAATCCCACAGGCCTGGCAGCGGTGGGGAAGACCCGACGCCCAGCTGCCAGGTGGACTAGGCAAGATGCCCTTCCGAAGACCTGCTCCCATCTCGGAGTGACCCGGGGGTCATAGTCCTTAGGGGTGCCGACGCGAGCCCCCAGTGCCAGAGCACGTAGGCCAGTCACGCAGGCACCCTGGCGGAGATAGTGTCCTGGCGGAGTAGCCTATCCCGTGAGCATATAACATGATTGCAGCGCATGGGGCGCGGTTGAGTGCGGGCGACGAGGGTCGCAGAGTGATCTCCGAGCGACGAGGGTCGTTGCGTGGATGGCGCGCGACCGTGAGCGACGGTTGTCATGGCGACAGAGCGGCCACAAGTGACGGTCATCGAGACTACGGGCGACGGTCATCGCGACGAAGGGGCACGGCCGAGAGCGACGGTCGTCGCGACTATGGCGGAGTGCGGCCGCGAGCGACGGTCGTCGTGACAATGGGGTGGGGTCAAAGGTGACGGCGTCGGTGTTCAAGGCAGGTGGCCGACCCCCATGGGGTGGCCGACCCCCAAGGGAGGCCGACCCCCCGAGGGTGGCCGACCCCTGGGGGAGGCCGACCCTAGAGGGAGGCCGACCCCTCGGGGTGGCCGACCCCTTGGGGGAGGCCGACCCTAGAGGGAGGCCGACCCCCAGAGGGTGGCCGACCCCTTGGGGTGGCCGACCCCAAGGGAGGCCGACCCTTGGGGGAGGCCGACCATAGAGGGAGGCCGACCCCTTGGGGTGGCCGACCATAGAGGGAGGCTGACCCCTTGGGGTGGCCGACCCCTTGGGGTGGAAGGCACGCCGAAGTCGCTTCACGAATGGTTCACGTGACTTGAGCATGCGTTGCTTTGACCGGCCCTCGAGCGTTGAAAAGTTGACCGCTGACTGGGTGATGTGTCGTGCAAAGTGGGTCCCTTGACGGGTCTTGGGGTGCGACCAGAATAGGGTATGAACAGTGAGAGAAGAGGTGGAAGGGGGCGAG
This sequence comes from Escallonia herrerae, assembly GCA_033070095.1. NCBI lineage: Eukaryota > Viridiplantae > Streptophyta > Magnoliopsida > Escalloniales > Escalloniaceae > Escallonia > Escallonia herrerae. The sequence goes on along the minus strand of JAVXUP010004772.1, from coordinate 18,788 downwards.
GGGTCGTCGGGGCCAGGGGGTCGGCCAGTCGGTGGCTCTGCGAGGGGAGGGGGGTCGGCCCAGCGAGGGGGATCGGTCGCGCAAGCGGGGTCGGCCCCGCGAGGGGGTTCCAGTCATGGGGGGTCGGCCGCACATGGGGGGTCGGCCAGTCATGGGGGGTCGGCCGCACATGGGGGGTCAGCCAGTCAAGGGGGGTCGGCCAGTCAGGGGGGGTCGACCGCACATGGGGGGTCGGCCAGTCATGGGGGTTCGGCCAGCCACGGGGGGTCGGTCACGCAGGGTGTCCGACAGGCCCAAGTCCCGACCTCACAGCCCGGAGCGACGCCAACGGCAAAAAAAGTTCGGCAGAAGATGTGGGCGAAGCCGCGAGGGGCCGCGGCGGGTACATCGCGACCGCCGCGGGATATGATGACTGTACCTGTGCCGGCGCCGCCAGTCGATGAGGCCATACCGTCAGTGGGTGTCGAGGCGGCAGTGCCATTGACCTTTGATGATGGCGGTAGGAGGTCCTACGATCCGGAGCCAGATAAAACAAACACATTGCTGGGGGTGAGGGGAGTAGTACCGTGTGTACCGGACCGTGAGCTGTGGAGGGAGTTGGCCATTCGTGTGGCAGACGGAGCGTTCAGGACACCGTGGGGTGGTCCGTCGATGGGAGAGGAGCCTCGGCTGTCGTCACCCTACCTTCGCGCGCCGAGCCCGGCGGAGGCGCCTGTGATGTCGCCGAGGTATGTACCGGCATTGTTGATTGGGAGAGAGGACATACCTTGGTCGCCGGTGATGTTCAAGGGCCATAGTGCGATGCCGGTAGGGTGGGACTTTTGGTGTGAGCATATGTTGGAGACACCGGTGAGGGCGCAGGTGTTGCAGGCACTAGGGCTGTTACCGGCGATCAATGTTACGGCGAGGGGGCTGGAGTTATATAGGGATACGCCAGGGATGACCCGATTGCTGGCAAGATGGAGCACGCAGTCGCATACGTTCGTGACCGAGTTCGGGGAGATCGGGCCGACGTTACTCGATGTGTTGATGCTGACAGGGCTGCCGATACACGGGGAGGTGGATGCACGGGTGACCCGGCTGAGCGGGGAGGAGCGGTTGTTGCAGACGCAGCTACTGGACATTTTGGCGGAGACGAAGAGGCACCGGAAGGGGACGTACGGTGGGTGGCTGCGCCAGTTCTACGGCACGCCGCAGGCGAGGACAGGCCAGAAGTTGGGCAATGCTGCCCAGTTCGTGATGGGTCCGTATCATGGCAGCGATCGGTACGAGTTGGTGGCGTTTTTGGCGATGTTCTTATCGAGGTAAATTTTGTACTGTCGTGTGATTATTCGTGAATATATCGTATGTCCTGCTTGCCCTGTAAAACGTCAAACTGACATATGTTGCCGGTCGTTGTTTGCAGGTTTGTGTTTGAGGGGACACCTGAGGATGGCATTTCCCCGAGGGTGTTTCCCTTGGCCATTCGGATGGCGCAGGGAAGGCGGGTCGGCTTGGCTCCGGTGTACTTGGGCACGTTATACTCGCGGCTAGATCAGTTCGTGAATGACGTGAAGCGGTCGTATGGTCGGTATCAGGTGGCGACGTACGTGGACTGGATGTTCTTGCAGAGGTACCTGTACGAGTGCTTTCCAGGGTACCGTCCTGACGGATACCCACTCGCACACCCGTCACCGACGATGGGGACAGTGACCCGTCCAGGCAGGTCGCGGCAGGTGGCGTTGTGGTGTAGCGGGTCTCGGGCTTTTGCTTGGGCAGGCATCAGGAGGCCGGGGTGCCCGTTGGCACAGATTCTAGACAAACGGGGGGAATGCGAGCGACGGCCCTATATGGAGATGCATGCGTCATATGGTACGCCGCCATGGCTGCACGTGCAGGAGGTGACGACAGATCTGAGCCGGAGAGGCGAGCTAGCGCCAGGACAGCTGGCGCTATTGGTCGCGTATTTTCCCGGCTGGCTCCCGGTATTGACAGATGATGGCGGGAAGCCCGCCGAGTGCTGCTATTATGTGGCGAGGTATTGCCCGGACCGTCTGTCGTTGGCGTTCGGGTACGATCTAGAGCCCCCATGCGGTTATGACAGCCCTTGGAGTGTGGCGACGGCTTTTGGGTATACACTATATGACAGAGCCCGCGAGTGGCCGGCACCGACGACAGAGTGGAGGCAGCCAGGGACAGAGGTGGCAGGGGCGGTGACCGCGGATTATGCGCATTGGTGGGAGCGACTGCGAGGGAGCTGGGCCGGATGGCTGGCACAGCCGTCAGGCACACGTCGACAGGTAGATGTGTTCGCATGTGACCGAGCCCTGAGTTTGATATCGGCCACAGTCGCGAGGCAGTGCGGGATGCTGTCACTGGTGACCGGGAGTTCTGTTCCGAGCTCGGAGAGGGAGGCGGAGGAGGATGCCGTAGAGTTGGGGGACGCTGCTCCCGGGGAGGACCGTGGGGAGGAGCCTATTGCCGAGGTGCCGAGGGTGCCGGGGGCCGGCAAGGGGCCCTTGTCGGCATTGCGAGTGGGGATGATGGAGACAGCGCGTCAGGCTAGTGCTGGTACCTCAGCCCCACACCTATCAGGGGCGAAGAGGCCGCGCGACGTATTAGAGGAGCTAGACTCTGAGGTTTGCTTCTGTCCTTTCTTTTTGTCGTATAAATATGGTTTGCATATTGCTCATAATCTGTGAACTGACAGCGGTTTTGCCAGGGGGACGAGGAAGAGGCGGTCGCGGGGGGAGCGAGGCCGAGACTGAGATCGCAGGCGAGGAGGCTATGGCAGCCGAGGCCGGCAGATTAGTTGACAGTGATGAGACCGAGGCCGTTGAGCTATTGACGGCCAGTGTGCCGAGGAGGGTGAGCCCATTGCCTGCTACTGAGGAAACGGTGGGGGCACTATACGGCGGAGAGGGGAGCGATACGGTGATGTTCGACATTGACGAGGACTGGTGGACAGGCATGGAGACGCAGGTTGTGGGAGGTGATGGTGGCGATATGGCGGAGCCTGAGTCTGTTGTTGCTGCCTCGATTCGTGAGCAGAGACACCGGTTCAGGCTGTGGTGGTGCGACGGCATGACACATTGCCGGAGTCCGTGGTTGAGGTCGGAGCTACTCTTCTGGCGATGCACTCAGCCACGATTGGTGCGCAGAGGGCGGGTGGATGTCGGAGATTTCTGCAGCGGGCGGCAGTGGCGCGACAGTCGGAGAGATGAGTAGAGGATCCTCGAGCGGTCAGGTGGATGTGGCAGCTTGGGGGGGCCTCCAGCTACCAGCGGAGACTGTGCGCCGGTTAGAACTGGTGAAGGCAGCGTTCCCGCAGACATTCGAGAGCGTGGTGGTAGAGAACCCAGTACTACGGATGTGGGTGTCTGCAGGGTTTATGGAGTGGTTGCTGCCGTTCGCCAGTGTGCCGTCGTCGGGTTGGACTGCAGAGTTCGTTGCTCGGTCGCTTTCAGAGTTCGCTCCGTTCACATCGCTAGGTATGCAGCTGGACTGGCTAGCAGATTTCTTTAGATCGAGGAGCGTCAGCCACGATATGGATGAGAGGCGTGCAGTCGTGGTTATGCGGGAGATGTTGCTGGAGCGGCGCCGCACAGGATTAGAGGCAGAGCGGTCAGAGATCACCGCAGAGTTGGCCGGGATTGACATGCAGGTGGCAGAGATAGAGAGACAGCTTGTCGATTTGCAGAGGCAGTTGTCCGATCTACAGAGGCGGCGAGGTGAGGTGGACGGGCGAGAGTCAGAGCGGTTAGGGCGACAGGCCGAGCTTGATGCTGGATGGTCAGAGGTACAAGCAGAGCGGGAGGTCTTCAGGCATTCAGCTCCCACCCAGTTGCATCGCTGTTGTCTAGACTTTCCTAGCTTGTATGTTACTTTGCTGTAGTTGTAGTGCTTAACGACGGCTAGTAAACGTTTGATGTATATGTACATATTTTCGATGGTCTCGGCTTATTGTATGTTATGTTCGGTTGCTCTCTTCTTTCTTCTCTCTCTTTTTTTTTTGAATGTCTTGCTTGTTTCGGTTACTTGTGAATGCTCTCCCATTCCCGCTCGTAGAAAGTGACTTAGGAAGCATAGGTTGAGAATGAGTGCCAGCTGGGCAGAAGTTGAGGTAACAGCATGACTTTGTATTGATAGGACGCGGTACAAAACACCATTACATGACTAGTGTAGAACGCTACACAGATCAACAAAAAAATACAAGTCTGTAAGCAATGTCGCATGTACAAAAATGCTACGAGGGCGCGTACTATGACGCGGGCGGATAGGGCTGGGGAATGTTGTCGCGACTACACATAATACTTCTTCAGGTAGCGGCCGTTGATGGGGGCCGAGACCTGACCGTCGTCGTGGTTGAGCAGGAGGTACGAGCCATTAGTGCGGGCTTCGTGCACCGTGAAAGGGCCCTCCCAGTTTGGCGTGAATTTAGGAGCTGACATGTTGGCCCGCACATGCTTGGCGGCTTGAAGAACAAGGTCGCCCTCGATAAATGAACGTGGCTTGACGGTCTTCCCATAAGCTTTCGTGAGCTGCTCATGATACTTCTTCATGCGGCGCAGGGCCGTGGCTCGTCGTTCGTCGAGGCCGTCAAGTGCCGCGAGCCGGGCTTCTTCATCTCCGAGACTGCTGCTTAGGGAAAGTCGAGCCGATGGTTCTGCGATCTCGGCAGGTACCACACACTCGTCCCCGTAGACGAGAGAGAAGGGCGTGGCCTTTGTCGCTGTGTGCAGGGATGTTCTGTAGGCCCAGAGTGCCAGATTCAGTTGTTCGGACCACGACCGGTCGGCGTCATGCACCATTCGCGATAATACTCGTAGCAAAGTCTTGTTGGACGCTTCAGCTTGACCATTACCTTGCGGGTAATAGGGAGTTGATGTGGCATGGCTGATGTTGTACCCTTCCATGAGAGCTCGAACCTCTCGGTTAATGAATGGGGTGCCATTGTCAGATATAATACACCGAGGGATGCCGAAACGACAGATGACGTCGCGTAAGAAGTTGGAAACGGCACCTCCCGTGGCTCTCCGCAGAGGTACGGCTTCAACCCACTTCGTGAAGCGTTCAGTAGCAACCATGATCCATGAATGGCTTCTGGACGGCGGGTGGATGGGGCCGATGAGGTCGAGGGCCCAAGAATGAAATGGCCACGGTGCTGAGATCATGTGCAAGTCAGATGCTGGCGAGTGTATCCTGTCGGCGTGCCGCTGGCAGGGTTGGCAGCGTCGGACATGCGAGATGGAGTCGGATTCCATAGTCGGCCAATAATACCCCAATCTTAGTAATTCTGCATACAGCTTCTGGGAGCCTTGATGTTCACCACAATCACCATTGTGTACTTCGTTAATGACCTTGACCACTTGGGCACCTTGCAAGCATCGCAGGGTGCGTCCCGAAAATCCCTTGCGAAATAACTCGCCTTCCGTCACAAAATACCTGACTGCCTTGCGCTTGATGGATCGTGCTGAGCCGCGGTCAGGTGGTAGAATCCCGTGGGATAGATACTGGATGAAAGGCTGGCGCCAGTCACCCTCGATGTCAATGACAAGAGCTTCGGCACCGTCGGGTGCATACAAGCACTCGGGACAATCCTTTTGTATATCCGAGGCGTCCTTGGCCATGGATGGCCAATATAATCCCATACGCTGGAGGCGACGATACAGAGGGGGACCGTCGAGGCCACAACACTTCTGGTGGCCGAGCTGTAATTTGTGTTTTGCCTCTTCCGGTGCCAAACATCTTGCTAGAGTGCCTCCGGGACACCGCCTGTATAAGACATCTCCCATCATTGAAAAGTCTGTAAGGGTGGAGGCATGAGCAAGAGATGGCGCTTTAAGTTTGTCGATAATAGGTTGCCTCCAATCGTCCGCAGTAACGTCCCTCGGGACTAGGTTCAGTGCTGTGCATGGTTCGATTCTCTTGACGATGGTTAGCATCCGTTGTTCACCATCGACCTCTATCTTTGACGCGATCGTGGCCAAGCAGTCCGCATGTCTGTTGTGGCACCTATTGTGATGTTCATACTGGACATGCCCGAGTCTTCCTTCCAAGTGTTGCACCAAGGCACGATAAGGTGCCAAGGCTGGTTCTTTGACCGCGAACTCCCCGTCCGCCTGCTTCATGACCAGATTTGAATCTCCTTTCACACACAGCGCCTTAGCCCCCATACTGACGGCGATCATGAGGCCAATGACAAGTGCCTCGTATTCAGCTTCGTTGTTAGACACCGGGAATGCAAGTTTGAAGGATAATGAAGTGGTAACACCGTCTGGTGCCCGCAAGACTATGCCGGCACCCCCTTGCCGGAGGGGCGTGCCATTGGGACCTTTGCTAGTGGCAGAGCCGTCGAATTCAAGCGTCCACAGTCCATCGATGTCGGTGATCAGGGCTGTCTCCTCCCCAGGCAGTTGATCCGATATCGGTTCACATTGTTGGCGTGGGAAGAAGGCCAGGAGGTCTGCGAGTGCTTGGCTCCGCAGAGCTGTAGGATTCTTGATAGATAAACCGAATTCGGCCAATAGCAGCAACCACCGTGTGAGTCGGCCAGACAGGGCGGGACGCGTAAGCATGTAACGGAGCGGGTCAGCCTTGGTGACGAGTGTGATCTGATGCGCCAGAAAGTAATGTCTGAACTTCTGTGAGGCGTACACCAAGGCTAGACAGTGTTTCTCGAGCTCGGAGTAGTTGGCTTCGGGCCCCCTGATCACTCTACTGAGGTAATAAACAGGACGCTCGACACCTTCGACTTCTTGGGCAAGCAAAGCCCCGATGGATCTGGGTGTGGAAGTCAGGTAGAGTAGGAGTGGGATGCCCCGTTGTGGTACGACCATGGTTTGCGGTGACATGAGGACCGCCTTAATCTGTTCAAATGCTTGCCGTTGGGGCGCGCCCCAATTCCATGGTGCGCTTTTACGCGTCAAGTGTTGAAATGGCGTAATGAGCTCGGCCAGTGCGGGTATGAAGCGTCGGAGGTAAGAGACCTTGCCGAGGAAGCTCTTCAGTTGCTTTGTGTTCTTGGGGGGGGGCATTTCTTGGATGGAGGCTGCTTTCGAGGGGTCAACGTCGATGCCCTGTCGACTGACCAAGAACCCGAGGAACTTGCCGGAGGAGACTCCGAAGGCAATGTAATACCCCGAACCAATGGTTCGTCAGTCATTATTACTTAGCGGCGATTGTTGTAAGTAAGATGAATTTAGATCTTTAGTGAAGACCTTAAGAGCAGGTATAAATTAGATCTTTACTGTTAATTATTGTGAACAATATTATTTGTTGCATTTAGAAACATATTTTAATACTATGCTAAGCAATAAATGATGAAGTTTGTACAATAGAAAAATTCGTGGAAGTGAGCGGTTTGCAATTTATAACTGACGAAATTGTGCCGTTATAATATTATATGGTCTCGCGTTAAATAATTAGACATATTAAAGAGTAAAAAGCAAAATGGGAAACAACAAAAAAGAAAGAAAAGAAAGAAAAGAGAAAGAGAAATCAGTAGAGAAAAAGAGAACGGGTGGAGCCTCTGGGCAACCCCATAGCCGGCAACTCGCGGTCGCCGGCGGCCAACTCCGGTCGCGTCCACCGAACGCCGCTACTCAGCACCTCCGCGACCCACTAGAAACTTCGATCAACCGCCACCATCAAGCCGTTGAGGATCGCCATCACCGGCACCATCTCCGGTCTCTTCAACTCCCGGCCACATGCCCTGTCGCCGGCAGCCCCATCGCCGGCCAACTCCTTTTCCAGATCACGGCAGCCCATCACAGGCGATGAACTCCAGCGCCGCCTATACCGCGCACCACACCACAACACCCCGTGACCACCGTGCCGTAGCTGAGGTGCCGCTGCCACCGCCTAGACGCCGTGCAATCGCTGTCGCCGGCCACCCTTTTGATCTCCGACTAGCACCAGTGGCAACAGATTTGGACCACCGCTACGCCGTCGGAGTCATCGCGTCCTGCCACCGCCGCAATACCCATCACCGACGATGAACGCAGACCAAGGACAACTGTCGAATGGCCACGAACCACCACCGGCCAGTTGCCGGTTCTTTCTCTCCCACCGCCGACCAATCGTCGCACCCAATAGCTTCGCACTCTCCTTCCGTTCACCAACCAACCGTGACACTTCCTTCTCTGTCTGACCCTTGATGATCATGGCTGTCAAGCCAATTATTGTACAATAGGTTGGGGCTGAATTATGTGAAATTGATTTTGGTTGTGTGCCTGTGTTGTTTGTTGGTGGCGGTGCAGTTGTTGTCATTTAGCGGCACCGTTGGAAGTGAATGAATGAAATGAACTAGATGAATATTTTGGGTGTACGGTGTGTGAGTTGAGCATGTATACAGGTGTGGCTGTTGTTGTTGTTGGATGTGCATGGGGATGCCGTGTGTGCGTGATGGATGTGAGGGTGTGGTGTGCGGCACATATTTGGTTTTGTGAAATTGTTTGCGAAGTGGGGTTTGGTGGTGCCTTACAGTGATTGTAGTCGGGCTCTATATGTACAGTGGTGGGTGTACAGTGCAAGTGTTGAGGAATTCGTTGGATTTTTTTGGTGCGGTGCGGAGTGGAAGTGTTATGATGGTGTTTGCAGTGTTGGGATGGGTTAAATTGTGATAGTGTATGTGTGTGTGATGGTTGCGATGGAGGGTGTATGACTGTGTTTTGTGAGTGTGTTTGTGTAAACCAAGCGTGTTTTTATCTGGGTAAAAGTTACAGGGGTGTGGGTGAAATGAGTGTACAGCGTATGTGTTTGTCACGTGTGTGGGTATTATTGTTGTCGGATGATTGTGTATAATAGGTTGTCTGTGGTTGTGTCATTGGCAAATAGTGACGATCATGACACTACTTACTGTATCTGGAATGGTATGGTGGTATTGTTTACGGTGGTTGTGCTGGAATTACTATGGGGTGTATATGCCGGCAGTCGAAAGAATTTCGGATTTGTTTTGATTGATGAGGCAATCTGTCAGTTCAATTATAGAAGGGTGTGGCGTTTGTATTGGGATGGAGTAGTTGTCGGTGGAGTGGGTATGACTGTGGGGTTTTGGTATCTGGATAATTGTGTGTGTGCACCGGTGGGTGTATGTTGCGTGTGTTTGGACAGATGTGTATATTCCGTAGGTGTGGTGTTATCTCTACAGCTGCATGAGGTGCATGAGCATGTTGCTGTGTAGGCAACACGATAGTATGTAACGCCTTTTTATGTGTGAGGAGTAGTGCGATGGTTGTACATGTACTCTGTGGTGAGAGTATGGTCGTGTGGTATATGGTGTAGGTGTACCGTATGCTTGCGAAGGTGTACCCTATGCGTGTATGTGTTTTTGGACAGGGAATCACATAGGCTATGAGCTATGAGAATATATAAAAGGGAATTGTTAGCGTTAGCCCTAGCGATTAACTGAGTACCATTTAGCGAGAGGTTACTTGGTGGTTATTAAAACGGGTAAATTAATGGATGTTCGGCAACGGCGATTAAATGCCAAGAATGACAGGGTGAACTGAGCATGATATTGGACGGGCATGTAAAGGTCGTGCAGTTGACTGAGGCATCGAATCTGCTTGAAGACAGGTTCAACGAGAATGTTGTGCCGTGATTGACGATCCTTTGGGTTATAGTAAAGCTGGGAACATGAAGATAGAAAAGAATGGCGTTGATGGTTCTCGAACGAGATGCAGCAGCACGCCGTCTCTTCGGAGATTTTTATGTGGGCAAATGCATAGCGTCAAGTAAGTGACCCTTTCGATTTAACTAGTATTTTTCTATAAAATGTATATGTTTATGTATTGATAAAAAGTGGCGTTTATCAGCATTGACCGTTTTAATCATGTTTAGTTAGTCTGACTTGATTTGCTAAACAAAGCTTTTAATGGTTTAATTCCCGTCAAAACCGGACCAGCATGTCAATGATATCTTTCTTAGAAACTAAAATGGAACTCGGATTTGAAATGTATTGTATTGACGTTATTGTGAATATTGAACATGTTGAGGGTTATTGAAAGGATGTGAGGATGGTTGAGAATCAATTGATGAGTGATTTTGTTCACGATGAACCCAAAGGGGGTTTTTGGTTTACTCGATTGCTGTGCCCTATATCCACGGGGGAAAGTTGGATTTCGGGCCCTGGTCAACGGGGCTTGTACGTTGATGCACAGTACTGTTGCTCGTGGTTCGACCATGCGTCCACAGAATTTTATCCCGGATGGAGGAGGGATTTCGGGCCCTAGTCAGTGGGGCCTGTACGCTGACCGCAGCATATCGTTTGAGCTAATGTTGCAATCGAACTGGTTGTCATGAGTTTTGCGTTAATGATTTTATGCTTCAGTTTTTGGTTTAATGTACTCCATTTTGTTTTACCTGATGATTATCAAATCTATGATTTTTTAGATATCTTAATGATGCTATAATATAAATTAGTTATTTTCTGACATGCTATGGTCCAGCTAGTTGAATCATTGGTTACTTACTGAGCACGTGGAAGCTCATCCCTTACTTATCATTTCAGGTTGAAAGTAAGGTGATGGTGAGGAACATAGGAGGAGAAAATTTGGTGCGGAGCTTCGGAGACTACATGAAATGAGTCGCCAAATATTAGATTTTCTGTTTAGCTTTAGTTGTTGACAATCAGAGTTATGAAAAGTTTTAGTATAAGTGATGTATTCAAATTAAAATATGATAGTGTAATTAATGTTTTGGAGAAGTTTTAATTTCCGCTGCAGCACATGTTGGTTTTAAGCGAGTAAGGCCTGGCAGAGCCCTCGGTTGGAGTCCATTGGGTCTGCGGCCGGTCACGTGCCTAGCTCGCGGGCCTACTCGTGGGTTCGGGTCGTGACATTTCAATGGATTCATCCGCATGTTATACTGGCGGCAACGATCAAAGACCGCTTGAAGGTCGGTGAGGTGATCACTTTCCTTCCTGGATTTGATAATAAGATCGTCGACATAGTCTTCCACAGTACGGTGTATCATGTCATGGAATATTGCTGTCATAGCCCTTTGATACGTAGCACCCGCATTCTTGAGGCCGAAAGGCATAACTTTCCAACAAAAATTACCCATAGGAGTGCGGAAGGCTGTCTTGGCGCTGTCGTCGGGGTTCATGCGAATCTGATTATAACCTGCGAACCCATCCATGAAAGATAAAGTTTCATATCCGGCGGCGGCCTCCGTGAGCATGTCGATATTGGGTAGTGGAAACTCGTCCTTGGGGCACGCCTTATTCAAGTCCCGAAAGTCGATACAGACGCGGACTTGGCCATTCTTCTTTTGTACAGGGACGACATTAGCCAGCCAAATAGGGTGAGTGATAGGTTCGATGAAGCCTGCGTGCAGGAGGCGTTCAATCTCTTGCTTGATTTTCAATTCGAGCTCGGGGCGGAATGTCCGCGGGTGCTGTCGGCTAGGGATGGATCCGGTAGCAATGTTGAGATGGTGTGTGACTAAAGCAGGATCCAGTCCGGGCATCTCATTGTAGCTCCATGCCAAGACATCACGATACTCGTGTAGGAGGGAAACCAATTCCTCTCTTCGGCCGGGGGCGAGTTTTGTGCCAATGTAGGTGTGCCGCGGTTCTTCGCCCGGGTCGGCCAGGTTGATTTCTTCAATATCTTCAGCCTGAGGTCGAGGGCCATCCTCATAGCAAGGTGGTGCCGCGCCGGGGGTGAGGTCAGGATCTGGCTGGCAATGCTCGGCCGTGCGGCACCATTCAGTCTCTCCAAGGGGGTCGGGGTCGAGGGGGTCTGAGGAGGGACCGCCTGGAGCCCCTGCATACCGTCATAATTGATAGATGATCTTGCCGTCCTTGACGATACGTCGAAAGGCCGGCTCAGCCTTTTGCTTCTTGGACCTGGGGGAAGAAGGGGGGGAATTGGTCGTGGCAGCAGGCGGAAGCGGTGGGGTTGACCCATTATTCTTGTTACTTCTCCCGGTTTTGTCCTTGGGAAGCTTGTCCCCGCACAGCTCATCCCAGGTCGGCAGCCTGGTAGAATGTACATGAGTAGCATTCTCCCCATCCTCGGCGAAATTAGTGAAGAAGGAGGCCTCGGCGAAATAAGACTCGGCGCATTCAAAGGGGGCTTTGGTTGCAGGGATTGTCATTGCTACCTCATGTCCCGTAGAACCGGCTACCAGCTTCACACATTGATGGTATGTTGAGGGAACGGCCTTGTTGACGTGGATCCATGGTCGCCCGAGCAGGAGGTGAAAGGCAGACTCGCTGTCTATTACGTGAAAAGTAGTGTCGCGACGGACAGTTCCGACCATGAGGTCGACAGTGATATGGCCGAGGGTCGACTGAGGACCCTGTCCAAAGCCGGTAATATTGACGGGGTCACGGATGATTTTCCTTGGGGGAATGCCGGCCTGTTGCAGGGTGATGAGGGGTATGATGTTGATCGAGGCGCCGCAATCAACCAAGGCACGACAGAAGCCCGTGCCATTAACAGTACACTCTAAAAACAGCGGCCGATTGTGATGCTCGACCGGCGGCGAGTCTTCATCCGAGAAGACTAAGGCCGTGGAGGGGATGTGACGTAATTCAGCCTGGGCGGCGAAGCATTCGGGACCGAGGCCGGTGGTGACCTCGAGCAGGCAATTGGAAAGGTAAGTCCGGGCGGCGGGTGAAAACCCCATTTCATCAAAAAAACTTTTGATCTTCGTCATCTGTCGAAGGGAAGGCATCGACTGCTTAGCTGGAGGAGGCACGAGGGTCAGTGTGGGCTCTGCCGGGGCTTCGTGGATTACAGGCTCGACATGGTCAGTGACAGCCATAAGGGCCTGGTGCTCCCTACTGTTGCGATGCGGTGGGTAGGGATCTTTGCGCACATCGTTGTTTTTCCGTAGCTGCAGGTCGCCCGACGCTACCTTCCTTGCAAAGATGGTTCGCAGTGCATTGCAATCTTTGAGCGGATGGCCAAGGGCTCGATGGAAAGGACAGTAGGTGGGCCTGGCCTTTTCTTCGTCTGTGATATTGGTCCGCATTGGTGGCAGTTGGAAATTTTTGTCATGCGCCACCCATTCGGCCAAGAGTTCCTTCACTGTATTCAGATCACAGGGATAGTCAGGTGCAGGTCTTTGTTGCCTTCGCTTGTCGGAGCCTTGGTTCACATCTGGAAGCTGACGCTTGAAGCCTGCATAGTTGTTGTTGTCGTTGCTACGTTGAGTGATAGGTGCATCTGCTGAGGCCAACAGCGTACTTTGCGGTCGAGGCTTCCATGACTTGACAGGACCAACTGTCTCGTAAGTTCGTCGGGCTGTCTCCTTGAGGTGTCCCCATGACCTTAACTGTAGGTTCTCGATATGCACTCGGTAGACGTCAATCATATTTTTGATGCATATGGGAACCAACGTTTCGTCTTTGCTGAAATCTGTGCACTCAAGGCACTTGAGATGAAAACGATGCACATATTTATTCAAGTCTTCCCCCTGGTTCTGGCGAATGCCAGCAATATCAACGATAGTCACGCGCTCGGTCTCGTAATGAAACTTGTCTAAGAACAGCTGGACCATGTCGTTCCAGGTGTGGACGGTCCCTGCGGGGATCTGGTGATACCAAGTGTAAGCCAAGCCCGTAAGGGACTTGTGGAATTCTCTCAACTTCAAGCTGCTTCCTGTACCATACTGCTCCAAGGAGCCTGCGAACCTTGTTAGATGTTCACGGGCGTTTCCCTCACGTCCGTTGAAGAGCACAAAGTTTGGTTGCTTGTACTTGATGGGGTAGGGTGCGATGGCGATATCATTGGCGTACGGGGCGTGTCCGGTTAGACGGGTTGAGGAGTCCGGCTCGGAATTCCTCGACAGGCGACGGACAAGGGCTTCCAAATCTGACCGAGTGACATAGTTGGAGGATGGTGCCTCATTGCCGGTCAAGGGGTGATGACCGCCTGGTGCGTCGCGAGCCCCCGAGCCCCCAGATGGCACGGCTTGATGAACGGGGACATGGGAGGGTTGGTATAGTGCAGGTGCTGGCAGGGGCAGCTGTGCAGGGGCGAGTGTGGGTTGGCGAGACATGCCTATCACTTGGCCGGGGGTTTGGTGTTGCTCAATTGGATAGGGATTAGGTTCCATCTCGATGGAGTCATGCGTTTCGGAGGAGCTTCTTGCCGGCGTCAGATGAGATGGTGTGACAGCGGGGAGAATCTGCTGCAAGACTGGCCCGAGATCCGTGTGTAGCTTGCGGGGCGGCACTGCAGAAGGAGATATGTCGGCTACCGGCAGCGAGGGTGTTGCGAGCCCTACCGCCAAGGGTCTAGATATCCAAGGCGGCGGTAGTCGCGACACTGGGGCCGGGGCGATGTCAAAAGCTGGCCCCGGTCCTGAAGGCTGGATTGATGGAGCGGCCTGCTGTGAGGACAGGGCTTGTATGGATTTTTGCATCTCCATAATGGCGGCTAGTAGAGTGGTCTGTGAATCTTGCAGAGTGGTGATGGTTGGAGTGAGTTGCTGGATGGCTGCATTTACGAGCACTTGCACGTCGGGGGTAGTGGTTGGCAGCTGGTCTCGGAGCCGCGTGGCGCTAGTCTCTTCCTGATCACCGAGGTGGTGTTCTTGCATGGCGGGGTTGGGTCCTTGGCTGGTTGCCCTAGTAGCTCTCCGTTGCACAGGCATAATGCCTAAGTCCGGAAGGTGTGCAAACCGCAATACGATGCTCACCTCCCCAGCGGAGTCGCCAAAATGATGATGCGGAAAATGGTTCGATGCTACGTGGAGGTGCCACAAAGGATGCGGTCTGAGTCAGCTTCCAGGTAGGCAACGCGGGAGACAGCAAGGACGGCGCAAGGGCCGAGGGCAAGGCTCCCCAGACAGGTCGTGAGGGCTGGCAGTGCTGCGCAGGCAGGGTGACGATGAACAGGACCGACAGTCTACAGTCCGTGACAAGGGTGCAGCGTCAAGGGTCCGTAGACGGGAGTTCAAGTATATTTCTCTCACTAGAATTCCAGAGAGAATGTCTTTTTAGAGAGAGAAAGTGAAAAGTCCAAATGAGAAAAAGATCCTTGAAAAAGCTCCAAAGTCCACTATTTATAGGCAAAAATGTGCATGTGTCATAAGTTGACATGTGTCGCCCCCTGGGAACGACACGTCGCCAGGGGGCCAACGCACTGACCCTTCGTTGGACTGCCGGTTCCTAAGTTCGTGCTGCCCTGCCCTTGCAACATCTCTCTGCCTGTCTGAGGAGACTGATCATGCCGCGGTAGCATGGTCAGAGTAGCCCGTTGCCCCAGCCTCCAGTCCAAGCCCTTACTGAATCCCACAGGCCTGGCAGCGGTGGGGAAGACCCGACGCCCAGCTGCCAGGTGGACTAGGCAAGATGCCCTTCCGAAGACCTGCTCCCATCTCGGAGTGACCCGGGGGTCATAGTCCTTAGGGGTGCCGACGCGAGCCCCCAGTGCCAGAGCACGTAGGCCAGTCACGCAGGCACCCTGGCGGAGATAGTGTCCTGGAGGAGTAGCCTATCCCGTAAGCATATAACATGATTGCAGCGCATGGGGCGCGGTTGAGTGCGGGCGACGAGGGTCGCAGAGTGATCTCCGAGCGACAAGGGTCGTTGCGTGGATGGCGCGCGACCGTGAGCGACGGTTGTCATGGCGACAGAGCGGCAAGTGACCATCGAGAAGCGACGGACGAGACTACGAGCGACGGTCATCGCGACGAAGGAGCACGGCCGAGAGCGACGGTCGTCGCGACTATGGCGGAGCGCGGCCGCGAGCGACGGTCGTCGTGACAACGGAGCACGGTCAAAGGTGACGGCGTCGGTATTCAAGGCAGGTGGCCGACCCCCAAGGGGGGCCGACCCTTGGGGTGGCCGACCCCCTAGGGTGGCCGACCCCTTGGGGTGGCCGACCCCCTAGGGTGGCCGACCCCTAAGGGAGGCCGACCCCCTTGGGTGGCCGACCCCCAAGGGTGGCCGACCCCTTGGAGTGGCCGACCCCCTTGGGCTGGCCGACCCCCAAGGGTGGCCGACCCCTTGGGGTGGCCGACCCCCAAGGGTGGGACCGACCCATCGGAGTGGCCGACCCCCAAGGGAGGCCGACCCTTGGGCTGGCCGACCCCCAAGGGTGGCCGACCCCTTGGGGTGGCCGACCCCCAAGGGTGGAAGGCACGCCGAAGTCGCTTCACGAATGGTTCACGTGACTTGAGCATGCGTTGCTTTGACCGGCCCTCGAGCGTTGAAAAGTTGACCGCTGACTGGGTGATGTGTCGTGCAAAGTGGGTCCCTTAGCGGGTCCCGGGTGCGACCAGAATAGGGTATGAACAGCTGTTGAGGACTTAGGGTAGAAGAAATTCCCTTAGTCCGCCCTGTTGATAGAATTTAGTGAGGATGATGGGCGTCCTTGTATGCTATGACTTGATTTGATTAGCATACCTGAAGTGGATGATGATGTTGTGTAGGGTTGTGTGGTGGTTGTGAGATGCCGGTAATTATTGATAGCCGATATCTCTTCTCTTTGAGAACACCATTGAGGACTTGCGGTAATCTTCTCCCGAGTCCGTCCTATCGTTGATAATGATGTCGTTGATGTTGTTGAGGTCGTTGCGTGTTGTTGTGAAATGTTGGTATTTATTGATAACCGACATTTCTCTTATGTAAGAACGTTGTTGAGGGCTTGCGGTAATCTTCTCCCAAGTCCACCATGTTGATGATGTTACGTTGAACTCTTGTTGTTAGGTTTGAACACCGGTCAATCTTCTGATCTGGTATTCCTTGTTGAGCTGTGTTGTTGAGGACATAAGGTGGAATAAATTTTCCCTTAGTCCGCCCCGTTGATGATGTCTTGTTGCTTGGCTGTAACGTGGTTAGGGAAAGCACTCTAAATGAGTTCCCTGCTTGTTGACAATGTCTCTTTTATTTACTTGAGACTGAGATGAACATCCCGTAAAATGGGACATCAATATGAGGAGGATGGCCTGTGAAACATGATCACTGGCAAAGAGGATGTAGGGCGCGCGAGTCGAGTCTGTCATGTCTGGTCGAGTCTAGTCTGTCGTGTCTGAGTTGCATTGCATTTGATTTTCTTTTGATGTTAATGACTTGTATTTCGTTGATGTTTATCTTTCAATTTCCTGTTTTAGTATTCACTTGCACAGTCAGTCAGTCTGTCAGTCAGTCAGTCCATGAGGAGGTGGCAGTAATGCTGTTCTATTGGGCCTTAAAGCCGCTCAGTCTAACGAAAGAAAACTTTTCGTTTGACAAGTTATGTTGATGCTGAAATTTATTGACTACTCTTGATTCATTGCTATCGTTGAGATGATTATTATTCCTCCGAGTCTTTTGAATCATTTGTACACGATATTCCTCGTGTTGTCTTTACTGGGCGATTTGCGCTCATTCCTTATGTTGTATTGTGCAGGCTATAAGGAGAACCCTCTAAAGAAGGGAAGAGAAACAAGTTAGAAAAGTTGAGCAAGGGGATGCGTTGTGTGAGGTAAAGATTGAGCCGTGAGATCGGTTGTTAAGAATCCTACGACTACAGTCGTATATTAGGTTGTACATATGCATGTTGTTCATAGACTTGAGAGTCTTTCGCTGCAGTATGATGTATATTTGTAAGAAAATTTTTTGTAAGGACGCATTTTGGAGCGTCCATTAATGATGTGTGAGTATGAGGATGTAGTTGCTCTGTATTCAGCACAGGGTTTTGAATGTGATTATGGTCGATAACTCAGCCCGATGACGTCACCAGGGTTGAGGGTGTCGCAGGAAATGTCTCGAACAATTTTATTTTTTAAAACAGGTTTCTGAATTATTTAACATAGTAAACAAAATTATTTTTGGCCTAGAATTTTACAGTGACCTAAAAGTACCGAGAGACTTAAGTGTCTAAAATTTCGTGGCATTCCGATGCCGTTTGATATATATTTGGATAATGAGCATTAACGCTCAATTTAATGAGCAGTTTAGGATTCTGAGCGAAAAAATTCCGGGAATGACCGTTGTTGTCCGAAAGACCCACCAGTGGTCTAAAAAGTCTCTTTTAGGTTATATCTAGGTGGATAATGGTATGTTAGGCATCGGGGACGAATAGAAAATTTTACAAAGTACGAGGGGCGGTTTGGTAAATTTTCCTCACTTATAAGGAACTTAGTACTTAACGTGCTCGAGCGTCAATGAATGGCATCCATATGGTTTGTTATTTAAGTTTTGATAGTCAAGAGTTAGGACAGACATTTGAGCAAATACCAGAAGCAGATTTTGAGCGAGGTAAGTACCCTGCCATATTCCTCCTTTTACCCTACTTGAAAATTTATATATTGTATACATGCTCTTAGTTAAAATTGAAAGTTTTGAAACATTTTCATTGCCCTATGTCTGTGGTAAATTGTTTGATAAAATTTTAAATGAAATGCTATGGAATTGTTGTGTGAGTAACTGAATCATGCTTGGTACATGTGAAATGAGATGATAGTTGACTGTGTCGTTACTGCGCCCCATATCCACGGGGGAAAGTGGATTCTGGGTCCCGGTCAACCGGACCATACGTTGACGCACAGTACTGTTGCACCGTGGTTCGCCCTTACGTCCACATTTGTTATCCCGGGTGGAGGAGGGATTTTGGGTCCTAGTCAGTGGGACCATACGCTGACCGCAGTATACATGTTATGATTAATTGTAACAGTACTTGATGAAACTCTTGGTTGATCTTATTCTAATTCGAGAATCTTTTGATGCAAGTACATATATATACATGGATATTTTGAGTGTATTTATTTTGGTGACATTGAAATTTTATTGTGAAAAGGAAAACCATGGCATGTTTGAAACCCTCAAATTTATTTTAGGAATATGGCATGTGATTTTATTGGGT
>JAVXUP010004771.1:0-26330 GCA_033070095.1 Escallonia herrerae | reverse complement strand
TTTTCCGGGAATTCCAAGGGCAGCGCTTACAACAAACGGCATCAAGCTTAAATGGCTGAGAGAGCAGTACGGCGTGCTACCGGATGAATACACTCCTCAAGATTTCGTGACGTATACGAAGGCATTCCTTCTGTATATTATTGGAGCTATATTACTTCCGACGCATTCGAAAAACACGGTGCATCCGAAGTATATGGTGTTCTTGGAGGATCTTGAGGAGGTATACTCCTATTCGTGGGGTTCAGCTGTCCTTGCGCACCTATATCGAGCACTGCATAAGGCTACGAGAAACGGTGCCAAGTCCATTGCCGCCTGCCTGACTCTATTACAGGTATGAGCATTTATTTTCTTGGTAGGATCCTTAGTCAATATATTCGGGATTAATTACTAATTCCATATAATGTTTGCATTCACAGGTTTGGTCTTACGAGAGGCTACCCATGGGTCGTCCACAACCGTTGGTAGATTCCGATGAGACGTGGCCTAGGGTGTGGGCCTGGGGGCCTACGACCAACCGGAGGAGGAGACGGGTAGACCCTCACCACCATCTAAAGTTCTATCGGGGGGAACTAGAGATACTAGATGCATCCCAGGTGACGTGGCAGCCATATGGCAAGGTGATGCATCTGTTGGATGAGTGGTGTTGGCAACTTCCGGTGTCGTACGTGCTGGCAGGTTTGGTTCGGGTGCCGCTCATTCACTTCGAAGAATGTGAGTTTCAGATGCCCGATCGAGCTATGAAGCAAGCTGGCTGTCCACAAGGGATACCAAAACCCGCTGTAGACATGCGGCCATACAGGGGTGGTCGAGGGCCGAACTGACGAGGTGCACCAGTGGAATACCTGGCAGGAAACGTATGATAGCCTTGTATCGCTGAAGCACGACGGCATTAGTACTGAGGAATACTTACAGTGGTTTCTCAGGGTGACGCGCACGAGGGTGAATCGCCCTTCCCAGGTGAAGAAGACATCGTACGCGCCACGTGAGGTCTATGACCAGTTCTGGGCATTGGCCATTGTAAGTCATGCTAGTGTTGTTTGATAATTTATTTGCGCACCTTATCGACCATTTGTCAAATATGATTAGCCATATTTTCTATGCATGTTTTTTAGGTTGACCAGGGCATTGAGGTGTTCAAGCAGCTGGAGTCGTTTGACTGGTTTGTCGCGCAGGCTCCTGACAATCTTAAGAGGTCCATTGAGAAGTACAAGACTGAAGTTCAAAACTTTAGTCTTGCGTACCGGGGTTACGAAAGGGAGCCGTCTAGTCGCCCTCGTCCTGAAGCGTACGACTATCAGCCCCAGAGTCAGGTGTGGGAGTCGTCCGGTCGCCCTCTTCCTGACGCGTACAACTATCAGCCCCAGAGTCAGGTGTGGGAGCCGTCTGGTCGCCCTCCTCCTGACGCGTACAACTATCAGCCCCAGAGTCAGGTGTGGGAGCCGTCTGGTCGCCCTCCTCCTGACGCGTACGACTATCAGCCCCAGAGTCAGGTATGGGAGCCATATAGTCGCTTGCCTCCAAACGCATACGACTCTCAGTGCCAGAGTCAGGTTCCCCAAGTAGGAATCCAGGCCTCGCGCCCAAGCTTTCGGTCGGACAAAGGACAAGCGACGAAGCCATTGAGGTCGGACAAGATGGCTTGGATCGACCGGCACTACTTCGGGCATGAGCCTGTCAATTCAGCAGACTTTCCCCTTGCGACATTCCTAGGTCATGAGGATATCAGAACGTTGGCGCCGGAGACAGATCTTTCAAATTTTGTCATGAACGCTTACATAGAACTGCTCCGGATTAGAGAGCAACGTTTTAACCGTTCTGAATATCTGAAGCTTAACATGTATCCCACTCATTTTGTGGAATTAACGGTGAGAGAATTCACAGAATGGAGGCGAGGGGGCGGCAGGAGTAAGTGGAAACCAGGTCGAAACGTGTTAGGCATGATGAACGCAGACTATCAATGTCCCGCTGCTGATGCGAACCTTATCATGATACCCTGTCATCATGCAAACCACTGGTTCCTATTAGTTCTCCATCCAGCGTTCAGAACGGTTCACATATACGATAGCCTAAGGGAGGACGAGCCTGGACAGCTGCTGGCACAGATGTACAACGAGTACATCACTTTAGTGGTTAGTATTTATTTTTTGACCTTGGCTCATAGTATATTGTTCTTGTCTCATAGGCTTGATTCTCGTTTTTATTGTTGGATGCAGACTACTGTCCTCTCGCTAGCATGCGGACGGCCACAGGGTGACCCTTGGACGGTCGTGATGATAAAGGACCGACCAAAGCAATATAACGGTCACGATTGCGGGATTTACGTCCTCAAGTACATGGACTACATTGCTCGCTCGGAAGTGCTCAAACACTCCTCGTGGACTAGGAAGGATGCCTTGACGTTTAGGTATAGGATAGCCTGGGAGCTGAAAAAGAATGAAGCTAGACGCCTTCATTACCATTATCCTGACGTGCGTGGCTAGCTGCTGTGATGTTACAAAAAACTGTACCAAAAAGAAATGTACATAATTTTTCGCATGCTATGAATTTGGCGCTAAAATGTGCGCGAATATACCTTTCATATGACGGCATTCGAAAAAAAGTGACAAAAAAAATTACAACTTTTTTCGGAAGCTATCAAATGGGGCCTAAAGTGTGCCCGAATAGGCCCTTCCTAGGAAAACTCAAAAATTAATGTGTCTCGTTTTTCGCCGAAAGTCTTACAAATGGGCTAACTAGCGTGCCTGAAGTGCAATGAGCGGAAAAAAAGTGACAAAAAAAATTACAACTTTTTTCGGAAGCTATCAAATGGGGCCTAAAGTGTGCCCGAATAGGCCCTTCCTAGGAAAACTCAAAAATTAATGTGTCTCGTTTTTCGCCGAAAGTCTTACAAATGGGCTAACTAGCGTGCCTGAAGTGCAATGAGCGGAAAAAAAGTGACAAAAAAAATTACAACTTTTTTCGGAAGCTATCAAATGGGGCCTAAAGTGTGCCCGAATAGGCCCTTCCTAGGAAAACTCAAAAATTAATGTGTCTCGTTTTTCGCCGAAAGTCTTACAAATGGGCTAACTAGCGTGCCTGAAGTGCAATGAGCGGAAAAAAAGTGACAAAAAAAATTACAACTTTTTTCGGAAGCTATCAAATGGGGCCTAAAGTGTGCCCGAAAACGGAGTTACCAAAACTATCAATAATCCACAAATCAAATCACAAATTAAAGATTGCACAAACCAAATCACAAATTTAAACATTATATAAGTTCAATTTATACAACTGAAACATTAACCCTAACACTCTTCCTCATCATCGTCCTCCTCGACCATACTGCCAGGTTCGATACCTAACACTTTATAATGGTTTCTCTTGTCATGATCAGTCATCTTATTACACAACGCACACTTTCGTAATTTTTTTTGACCCGTTGCTTCTTCAATCGGATTCTTCATGCGTATTGCTCGTTTTCGCCCTTTTGTTTGAAAAATATCGTCCTCCTCACCTTGTAGGTCAGTACCGTCAATGACTGGCTGTTTGGCTCGATTGAATCTACCGCCTGGAGTTGTCCGAGTAGTCGGAGTGTCCACAGTTTCTGGTAATGCCATCCTAAACTGTGCATGCTTAGCCTTATCCCGTGCGGCTGCTTCAACTTGATACCTGTACCCATCAAATGTCGACGCTGCATCCATTGATAAACCGTGCATGATGTTACAAAGGTGATTATATCGCAGCGTCTCAGATTGCTCGAAATCAACTGAAACATTGGGCACGTAAGGAATGTGACCGTGGACTCTGTTGGCTTCCTTCGTCCACCGTTCCAAGATATACGGTGGAGGGATTTCACTAGCATTCTTGGCGCTCAAAACCCTCAACGCGTGTCGACAAAGTATACCTTTATGCTCAAACAGTTGACAGTTGCAATTAACCAACCCGGTGTCCTTACAAACTGCTACGGTAAAATGTCGTCTGGTCCTCGGAGCCGACGAAGAGCACGGATTGGCGAAGTTCGTCACATTTGTCAAAGCATAAACCTTGATATCTCTGGTGGAATACTCGTGCAACTTTGTCATGCCATATTGATTCGACTTTAGTAGTTCCTCTTGAAACTGTCGAAACATTTCCTTGGTATAGACTTGAGCCGCATGAGCCTCTAAAGGTGAATAAACTAGTATAGCTCTTTCTTTGCAAACTGTAGCCGCGTCGGCTTCTCTCTCACGGTACAATTGCCTGTCAACGGCTTTCTGCATCTCTAGTACGAACTCCGCTATACTTGAAGACTGGCCTACGTACCCATCAAAGAATGAATTCATAGCTTCGCTTCTCGAGGTCGTAGTCATTCCGGCTGCAAAAAACTTCTTGGTGTAGGCACCGACCCACTGTGTCTTGATCTCATACAACGATTGTAACCATTCGTGATTGTGCAAATAGTAAGTATCCATTAACGTGGCCCACCTCTCCTCGAACACGTCTACCGTCAACGATTTCTTCACACATGTATTAAAGTCAGTCTTGAATGACGGATGGTTTGCATATACATGGTGAAGCCGTTCGGGATATTTGTTGCTTATGTGCCATGTGCACAGGCCATGGTGAGTATCTGGAAGGACCTTAGCGATTGCATTTTTCATTGCCAGATCTTGGTCGGTGATGATGGTCTTTGGAGGAATATGATACATTGCTTGAAGCCACGTTTCAAATAACCACGTAAATGACTCCTCCGTCTCATCCCTAAGCAGGGCAAAGCCAAACGAGATTGACTGATAGTGGTGGTTCACCCCGGTGAACGGAGCAAAAGGCATAGAGTACTTATTGGTGCGGTATGTGGTGTCAAACGTCACAACATCCCCAAAATTTTGGTAAGCAGCTCTAGAACGGGGGTCCGCCCAAAATATAGTACTAATGCGGTTCTCATCATCCAGTTGGAGACTGTAAAAAAATCCAGAATTCTCACTCTGAAGGGACCTGAAGAGATCAAGTGTAGTTTGAGAATCACTCTTACCGAAAGACTCTCTCCTCTGAGCACGAAGTTCATTTCGAAGGTCTACTTCGTTGAAACTCAACTTGTCAATCCCCCCAACCTGGCTTGAGAAAACCCCCATCATCTTAGAAGGTGGAATTTTAGCCTCGGCCATTGTAAAAATTAGTTGTCTGTGTGCCGCGCTTATTTCTCGGTGTTGATGAATTTGACCAATCTTACTGGGGGTCATCAACTGATGATTATGGCTCAACTCCACTCCCGTGACAACCCAATGGTTTTCATTTTTTCGGTGTACTGCATACACATGGGCCTTGCAGCCGGTACCCGGAAATGTGTCCCGTTTTCTTTGTCTTGTTGTCCCTTCGTCACTGATCCGAACGACCGGAGTTACATGCGGTGCTCCTCTATGACACTCAAATAGTCTTGCACAAATTTGATCTGTATTCGCCCGTTTTCTAGTCGTCTTAGTTCTAATACCGAAACCTATCGTTTTCGAATATGCTCTATAGTATGCTTCAACTTCGTCCAGTGCTTGAAAAACTTGACCAACGTAAGGTGGATCAGAACCTTCACAAAAATTATTTCCTCCAGTTGCATCCATATTTATACTGTAATCTAAAAAATAAAAATTATATCATTCTCAACAAGTCATAAATTTAAATAAAAGAAGAATAAAATTTATTTAAACCACCGTCTTTCGGGAAATTTGGTATAATGTAAAATTAGCAAAATAGCCCCCGATGAGCGGCAAATTACCGAAATGCCTCCGGGGGTTCATTATCACCCTAACGCCCCAAATCAGCTTCAAAACAACCTTTCAGGTGCTTTGCTTACATTTCTGGACTAAGAAATCCTTTGAAAAACTTAACGCTGCAAATTTACGAAAATACCCCTATCGGGGATGCGAATTACCAAAATGCCCCCTGACAAAAAAAATCTGAAAAGTGCTTTGAAATGGGATTTTAAGCTTCCTGAATTCACTATTTAAAATAACTTTTCAGGTGTCTCACACCCTTTCCTGAACTAAAAGTTATTTTAAGCACAAATTTGTGTAATGTAAAATTAGCAAAATAGCCCCCGGGGGTTCATTGTCACCCTAACGCCCATCAAACCAGCTTCAAAACAACCTTTCAGGTGTTTTACTTACATTTCTGGACCGAAAAACGTTTTTTCGGGAAAATTACCAAAACACCCCTCGCGGGCGGGCAAATTACCAAAATGCCCCTGGCTTCAGAAAATATCAAAAGTGCTTTAAAAAGCTATTTTAAGCTTCCTGAGTTCATTCTTGATCTAAAAAGTATTTTACGGATTTTTCGCCTAAAAATCCCGAACCGGTGTCCGGATCGAGCGCTTAAAAGCCCGTTCGGCCAAAAAATTAGCTAACGGCTTCGGAATGGCCCGAATTCCTGGGGAATGGAACTTCCCAACACCCTAGGGTTCTCATAAAAGTTTCGCACGAAATCGCGCTGTCTTGATATTTTAAATTACACTGCAAAGTTACAAGGTTGCGCGTATCAGTTAACCCCTTTCTAGTCTTTGAAAAAATCTGAAATTTTTACCTGATACAGATCTTTTGAAAATAACTAGGGTCTCTGTTTTGTATTTTGGCAAAATCTAGCTCTAGCTATTTTTTATAAATTTGTGAAAAAACTGTCTAATTAAGTTTTCACCTTTAGCGACAATTACGCCCCGCAATCAGCTGCAAAACAACATTTCAGGCGTTTTACTTACATTTCTGGACTTAAAAGTCCGTTGAAAAACTTTTTCGGGAAAATTACCAAAATACCCCTCTCGGGGTGGCAAATTACCAAAATACCCCCTGGCTTCAGAAAATATCAAAAGTGCTTTAAAATGCTATTTTAAGCTTCCTGAGTTCATTCTTGATCTAAAAAGTATTTTACGGATTTTTCGCCTAAAAATCTCGAACCGGTGTCCGGATCGAGCGCTTAAAAGCCCGTTCGGCCAAAAAATTAGCTAACGGCTTCGGAATGGCCCGAATTCCTGGGGAATGGAACTTCCCAACACCCTAGGGTTTTCATAAAAGTTTCGCGCGAAATCGCGCTGGCTTGATATTTTAAATTACACTGCAAAGTTACAAGGTTGCGTGTATCAGTTAACCCCTTTCCAGTCTTTGGAAAAATCTGAAATTTTTACCTGATACAGATCTTTTGAAAATAACTAGGGTCTCTGTTTCGTACTTTGGCAAAATCTAGCTCTAGCTATTTTTTATAAATTTGTGAAAAATTCTATTTCTGACGCCCTAAAAAATCGCTATTTTGGAATTTTTCGAATGTAATACCCCGATTTGTCAAAACGTAATTTTGACGCCCTAAACACGAATTTTAGACTATTGTAAGAACAATTTAAGCGTAACACAATTTAAACAATCAATTGGTATGAACAAATTGAAAAATACTTACTTGTTTTAACTTGATATATTTCAAGAAAAATCCACCGATCTTCTAGCGTAAATTTTTTTTGTTTGTATGTAGGTGAGATAGGGAGAATGAGGAGGGTGGAAAAAATGATTCGGGGAGGAGGGATTTTATAGAGAGAAAAGTGAGAGAGGAAGGGAAGAACCGTGAGTGAACAGCAGGGAGGGGGAGGGGGGAATGACACGTGGGGGTGGGGGGTAGGGTGGTAATGACACGTGGGGGAAGAGGGGGTTCACGGGTGGGGGAAGGGGGTTCACGGGTGGGGGAAAAGGACATAGGGTGGGGGCCACGGGGTGGGGGGCAAGGGGGGTGACGCGTGGGGGGGCAAGGGGGGTGGGGTCACGGAAGGCAATAATGCCAACCGCATGTAGGAGTTGCGGTTGGGCATTATTGCCACCATTTTCTCACGAGTTTTTCATTTTCTCGTGATATTTTCGTGAATTTCTCATATTATTTTCGTCCTTTTTCGTCCCTTTTTGCGCCACGTGGCCAACCGCTGCTCTTAAACAAGTCGATTGTTGTTTCTTAAACATTTTAGGATATTTAATGCATATTCTTTTCATTTACTGAGGTTGCTTGAATAGCCAGTGTCTGACTGGTTCGGCACAAGGGGTTCGGCACAAACATTTATGCCTGATTCAGTGTCTGACTGGTTTGAGAAGTATAACCCCTGTTGTGTGACTTGCTATTTGAAACAAAAGTTTCCACAAGTTTTAGGGGCTCTATCCATAAGGAAAGAACCCCTCCAAAAATAGGCGTATGCCATTGTATATGGCAAGCACACGGTATTCTTTAGTAAAAGGCGAAAGAATAGTTCGCTTTGTGCTCACCACATGGCTGCGTGAGTTGAGGATTGAGCAGAAGAGACAAAATATGGAACTCCTGGATGCTTCTGTTGCCTTTCTTAGCCAATGTGGGACTGTATCTTCTGTTATTTTCTTGGAGTGCAACATAGCAAGGAGTGGAACACTTGAAATTTTTGCCTATAATAATCGTCAGCATAGCAATCAATTAGAACGTATTTGGAATCTGAAACAGCTTCCTAGATCCAGTTGTCTCGCAGCTATTAGAGCTTGTAGGCTTGAGGTAAAGATTCTTGTAGTGCTTTGAGTTGTTTAAATTCGTACCTTTGCAATGAAACTGGTGTTTCTTGATTCGGAATTGAGGCGCTAATTTCTCTTGTCCGGAAGAGAAGAGAAATTGCGAAAAATAAAGTAGAAAAACCAGGGGTGTTTTGGAATAGGGAGCTGATTTCATAGTCAAAACCAGGGGTGTTTTGGAAGGGAAGGTTTTTGTCGTGTGTTCCTCCACTAAATTGAAGCAACTTCTGATCAAGTTGTATCGTCGCAATTTCTGCATTTTCTTCTTTAGATAGATTGGAAGCTCTTTCATGGTGAGGTATGTGGGTTTTTCAACACGGAGAAGGGAACCTCTCTAATTGTGTAATACCTCAAGTCTGGCATAGGAACTTGAGACAAAATTGAACCTTTCGTAGTAGAAGTTTTCCTCCAGGTTTTTACCACACCTAATCATTGTGTTCAGTCTTTGATTTATTGTTCTCGAGTGCTTGATTTACAACAGAATTTGTAGAAATCAGTTCGGGATTTGGATTAAGGGGGGATAGCTCCATGTGAGTCATTATTTGGATTCTGATCCAGGAACACTACGAAAGTGCTTCACTTTGCATCGAACAAAAACACATGCTCCAGTCGGTGGGCGACGAGGTATAAAATTTGTGAGACTAGATTTGGGTGGGGTGCACCTGGCCAAGGCAGTAGTGCAACGCCAAGGCGACGCGCAAGGAACCGGTAGCAAGCTACCAAGAACCTTCCCCTCAAAACATTAATTTAATATCGTGTGAGCCATTGGCCCACATATCAGATATTAAACTGATAAGAACAGATACTACACTTGATCTTAGCCAAAAGGCCGAGAAAGGTATGCTTTGTACTGTGTTCAGCTTCCCCTTTTATACAGTCTCTCTTGGACTCCCTCCTCTCCCTCAGTGTGGGATTATAGAGCACATCCAGTCAGTGTATTACTTCGCCAGCTGATATTAATAGATCCTACACTTGATCGGGAAATTTCGCTTGGCGTTTTGATGGGTGATGGAGTAACAAATGCATGTTTTTCCTCATTTCTTAAGCATTAGATCTTTGGTTGTGGAGTATGTACCTATGTCTTATCTCACAAAGAGAAGCAGTTATGTCCAAGTTCTTTTCATCTACTCAATCCGCTGCTGATATATAAAGCTAAACCCACATGTCTCGGTTTCTGCATATGTTGTTGTAGCTTAATAAGCCATGTCTCGCTCATAAGGGAAAAGGACTGTGGGTCGCAAAAACGTCTACTAATAGAAAGGCAAAGAAAGTGTCTTTCTGTACCAAACACCCAACGGAAGTTGAACATGCCGGGACTTGAAGAAGAAGGAGAAGGAGGCTCTATCCTAACACCTTTGGAAAGAGATGCCTGTAGTTGTTCTGTTTCAAGGAATTGAGGATGGAGGTACTGCTTCACCTTTTATAGATCAGAGAGTGCGTAATTCATATTAAAGAATGGAGCCAATCCTGGAATTTCCTTGATTGAGTTTTTATATTGAGGCTGTGCTGCTTTGTCTTGTCTGTTTTGAGAGCTTAATATACTATCTTTTGTGTTTTCGCATGGAGGCCACTGCTTATCTCTGTGAGGGGCAGATTTCTGTTGCATCTTTTTCCCATTGTGCAGGCCTGATGCTATTGTCTTTGTTTTCTCTGAACGAATAAATTATAACCACTTTTCTGACATTAGAGATATCTTCTGTTGCACAGGCATGCTTGCTGTGGTGTGTTTAGGCAGTGGTGCAACACCAAGGCAGTCACCTGTTGAAAGCCACAATGAAATTCTACAATTAACACCAAGGCAGTCACCTGTTGAAAGCCTCAATGAAATTCTACATTTGTTGTTTGGCTTCCTGATTATTGAGCAGATATTTTCACACAGCTGCGTTCCTGAAAGGACCAAGTGTTCTTTAATTTAAGGTTTTGGGCAGAGCATCGCTAGTCTGAGAATGCAATATTTTGCCCTCGATTTGATCACTTAACCGTATCAACGGCCCCTCACAGAATCTTGAAAGTATATTGGAGGGGGCCGCGCGAACGCAGGCCCCCACTACAACAAATTATGACGTAGGCTCCACCACTTGGGTAGACCTTAGGCGAGCACCCCTTCAAAGTGCAATGGAAATCACTAACCTAGGCCATAGACCTTCTTGATCACCCATCGACCCCGTCCAGGTAAGTATGTTTCTTTTCGTTGTACCCTTTTGTTTTATACTCTAACTATCACCCCTCTTTCTTATTATCTGATGTGGGACTCAAGCTAAGCCTCATGAAGTTGCTTCTATGACATGCCTTTGTTGTTGGAATCTGTTTTACTAAGCTCACAGTTCTTGGTTATTACTCTCTCAGAGTGCTTTTGAAGTTTTCTGCATGTAGCAGGTTAGGGATAGGAACCTTGGCCATGTTGGTACTTTTCTGCATGTAGCATATAGCGTTTCTCTTAGTTAAGAAAATGTTATTCCAACACAACAGAACATTAGCTCGATATACAAAGAGCTCGGGGTATTACCTAAAGCCTGAGACAGTTTTACAATGAATGCGTAATCAAGATTGGGACACAGGTTCTTCCATGTTAGGGTTTAGCCATAACTGTGTTCTCAATTTCCTTAATGATTATTGGTGCAAGGTTGAGATTACCTCTGAAGTATTATACAGTTCTCTCTTTCTCCACAGGCAGTAGGTGGTTACAGCAAGTCTTCTAAGACCGGCAAAAGAGGTACCTTCCTTTGATGGATTTGATAGCAAAATGGAGCTCTGCATCCCAAGTTCTGGTTATAGCTTGCAGTTTATTCCTAAGTCGAATGGATTGAGCATACATGCAAGCAAAGAAGGGATGCTGTTGGATTCAGTACTTTGCTCAATGATCTTCTGCTACAAAACATGGACCTTGCTTCATAACTCGTAAGGTATACACTAGATACTGTCAATATCATATGTCGAAGCATGCATGTGTTCTGTTCCAATTCTTCGGGACACATCACACAAGTACAAGCCTATAAAACAAATCTTAATCAAACAAGGTTTCAACACTAGATACTGTCAATATCATATGTCGAAGCATGCATGTGTTCTGTTCCAACTCTTCGGGACACATCACACAAGTACAAGCCTATAATACAAATCTTAATCAAACAAGGTTTCAACATGTGGGTAGTCTGGCTGTATGTACTCCTTACTTCCTTTTACATTTTTCCATTTGGAACTTCGTTCTGCTAACTATCCCGAACCTGCTATATGCATGTCTTTTAAACTATCATGAAAGATGGTGCTCTGGTCGTTTTCTGCAATAGGTGGTTAGTGAATTGGACCATCCTTATTTTAGTGGCTTGATTAAACCTGAATGTTTGTTAGGCGTGGGGGTAAGATTTACATAGAGATTAGAAAGTCAGGTAAGTGCGTGAAAGGGTTTCAAGAATCAGTCATCTTTTTATAAAGGTTAAAATCACGTATTTTGGCGTTTTTTAACCCATATTGTATGGTTGAACTAGAAACCAAGCCGTACATATGCAATGATTAGGTGCTGTTTACTTGAGTCAACTCAGATCGGGTGGGCTACACGTGGGTAGTCGGCTTACTTCGTTGGAATAGTTCGTCACTCCATGTTGCTGGTTTTATTGAGAACTTAATTTGGGTTCAACTAAATTTTAGTTACGCAATGTGGGGGAAACTAAGTAGAAATCCAATTAATTTTACTGCTTGTCAGGCTATATAAATGTGGGACTAAATAAGAGTTTAATTTTGTTGGAGTAGATTTGGGTGGGATGCGCCAGGCCAAGGTAGTAGTGCAACGCCAAGGCGATATGAAAGGAACCAGTAGCGATCACTGTGAGATTTTTCCTTTGGTATAGGGTTCGTCCACTAGGCTTTGTTTGTTGTCTCGCGAAGGCTTGATTGATTAGTAAGCAATACAGGCATCTAGACTATGGAGACTTCAGCCTGATCTTGCCGTTTGTTTTGAGATTTGTGAAAGCACTTTCGGAGGTACTGAATTGAGCTCGCTTCTATTGCAACTTGATTTGGGTGGGGTGCACCAGGCCAAGGCAGAATTCTGGATATCTAGGGGATGAGTACTCGTCTTACATGAATGAACCTGATAGAAATAGTATGCAAGCACTAATGGATGTGTTTTCTTCCCCAGTGGTTTAGGGGATACGCCCATTCTTGTTTCAAAGATGGCTCTATTAGTTCTTGTAGGTAAAGTGGCCACTATTTCTCAAGAAATCCAAAACAGGATATATTTTTCGTAACTGTGATAGGATCGAAGAGAAAGTCTCTTCCAAGCACCCAAAACAAGATCTTTTGTTTAGCAAATGCCTGTCTTCACTTTGGCTCACTAGACTAATGAAGCTTCCCAAATGTTTTTAGAGCTTGATACATCTTGTAGTGTCTTTTCATGTTGTAAGGGCTTAGCATATTGCCCTGCATGGCTGGTTTTGTGGGTATGCCTGTTGTGGTCTGTTTGCTGGAGCTCCGAGGGTGTTGAGCCTATAGCGTCTATACGCAGGTCTGGGGTGCCTCTAGAAGGCAAAGGCCATTCGAGAGGTTTCGACTTGCTTAGGCCAGTTCATATGGGTCTTTCGAACTACAATTGTTTGCTAATCTTCCCATCCTGTTTTGCTAGTCCAATTGTTGTCGGATAATTTGGTTACGTTAAACGCTTCAGTTACTAGTCTTGCTACTCTTTGGTGTGACGCTAAAACTTGCGGTTGGGCTACTCTTTTGTCCGACGTTAGAACCTCGCTTTTGGGCTTCTGTATATGGTCTTGTAGCTTATATTTTTGTCACCTAATAGCCAAAGACAGACCGAAGACAGTGAGTGACTATGAAAAGACTAAGGCTATGATCGTTTACATTTTTAGTTTTATTTATCATCTTGTGTTTTCATTTTCATCATTTTTGTTCCCTAGTGTTTTCATTTTCACGTACTGTTTGGGTTAGCTTTTTCAAAACAAACCAATAAACTGCATCTACATCAGTATTACCTATTAGAATGGATGATGAGACAAAAAATATCTTTGAAACTAGATTGGTCCAACAGAGAGTGCTTCTATAATCAGAGTGCTTCTATAATATTTTTGAAACTTGATTGTGCATATATATAATATACTTGGATGGACCAAGGTCTATTGGCTCAAACTGTCCTGTTGTTTTAGTCATTTTTTTGTAGAAATAAGTGTAATTAGCTCTGAATTTGGAGAACTTTTTACACGTTATTTTTTTATGGCTATCGAAGTATGGAATGCTGGTTTTGGATGTGAATGTGGGCATGTTTGTTATGAGTGAAATCGAGCAGGGACAATTTTTCCCTTTTCAGGAATCAAAATTTTAAATAAAATTGGATAAGGAACGCTTGGCAAAGGCAATAGTGCAAGTATGAGAGCTTGATCTATCCCAGGCGTGTGTAGCAGTAGTTAGAAGATCAATAATTGACTCCGCTGGTACTGAACTAGCTCATTCTCTCTTCACCGTAAGTGTCTTGACACTGTTACCAATCTATTTGATAAAGTAAGTAATTGAACAGCAGAGACTATAAACTTATCTTTGGCCTCAGTTTCCTGTTCCACGCCTTCAGCAACCGCCGTAGTCTACTCATCCAGTTATTCTATATTCTAAGAAAATGATGCAGTTTTCTCGCAGCTATTAGTGCTAGTAGGCTTTAGGTAAAAAATACTTGTAGGAGTTGTTTAAATCCGTATCTTTAAATTCATTCTACGTGAATCAGGAAAATGAAATTGTAGACTTGTAGCTGGATGCGTTCCCCAAGTGTGTCTCGAGGGTGGTAGTAAGTTTACAAACTCCTAGAGACTCAAGAACAAATTCATCACCCGGTTGAAGGGCTCATACTTGCAGCCCTATCAAAGAAACCAGCGTCAGCAGATGTAGACACTCTCATCAGCATGGAACTTGGCAGAACTGTCACTATATCTTGAATCAGGCAGTACCTCTTGAGGAACTTCCTTTTCTCTTAGCTTTGCGTCTTGGCGAAGGTAGGAAATATACATTGTATGGGCTTAAAAGTCAGGACATTTCTTACATGCCATTTTAATGCAAAGGAGAGGAGATGGATCTTGATTGTGACAATTGTTGACATTACCATGGTCTTGGCACCATGAGTGAATACCCATCCATACTGAGCCTTTATATTTTGCATTAAACTTGCCACACGGCAGCACAAGGAAGACAGACACATATCTTTGTCTTGGTCTCCAGAGAGTTTGTGGGACTTGGAAAAACGGCAAAAAATGGAGGAAACAAAAAAGCAGGAGGTTTGTGAGGAATAGAGAGCTGAATTTGTACTCAAGACCAAGGGTGTTTTGTTGTAAGGTTTTTGTTGTGCCTTTCTCCTCTAAATTGAAGCAACTTCTGGCCAAGTTGTGTCCTCGCAATTTCTGCTTTTTCTCTTCTGGATTGGATGCTCGTTGGTGGTGAGGGATTTGGGTTTTCAACCCAAAGGAGGTAACCTTCTGTAGTTCTCTCTTCACTCTCTAATAGCTCAAGTTTGGCATAACACTTTAGAGGAAATTGAACCTGAAATAGTTGAAGTTTAACTCGGGGTTTTACCACGCCAAATCATTTGTGTTCAGTCTTCGGTTTATCATACTTTATACTCCCGACATGTTCGGTGGCTTTATACTCCCAATATGATGGGCTTTTCTCTATGTATCTCTAGGGTACTGCCTATTCAGCTTTGCCGTGCTTGTATATACTTGCACTCCTTGTGTTTGACAAAAGGTGGGACACAAATCTCAGATTATTTAGTGGTATTTGTTGACAAAAGAATTTATGAATCACTGTTTAACAGACGGACTGAGAGCGGGTGTGTGAAATAATTACCAACAAAATAGCAGATGATGCCCAATCTGAGATTGAAAGTTTTAAGTAAGGAGATAATCTAATTTCTTATGCTGCTCCAACAAAAATTTACTCACAAATTTTAGGAGCTCTTTCCATAAGGAAAGAACCCCTTCAAAAATAGGCGTATGCCACTGTATATGACGAGCACACGGTATTCTTTAGTAAAAGGCGAAAGAATAGTTCGCTTTGTGCTCACCACATGGCTGCGTGAGTTGAGAACGAGTAGAGGCGGCAAAATATCGAACTCCCTAGTGCTGTTGTTGCCTTCTTAGCTAATGTGGGACTCTATCTTCTGTTATTTTCTCCAATTGCATTTTGATGACTTGTTAGATCCATAATGACTGGCACACTTGGAAGTTTTGCCTATAATAATCGTCAACATGGCAATCAAGTAGAACGTATTTGGAATCTGAAACAGCTTATTAGATCCAGTTATTATAGGTTCTTAGAAAATATTCCAGTTATACCATGGCTATTAGTGCTAGGATGGTTGAGGTAACAAATGCTTGTATTGCTTTGAGTTGTCGACATTCGAATCATTGCAATGAAACTCGTGTTTCTCGCTTCGGAATTGAGGCACTAAATTCTGTCAGGTATAAGCATGAGTGCTCTATCTAACACTGTAATTTCATTCTATGAGAATCAGGAAATGAAAGTGTAGTTGAAGGGCCATACTTGCAGCCCTCCTAAAGAAATCAGCATCAGCAGACGTGGACACTCTCATGAGCACGGATCTCGGCACAACTGTCACTGTACCTGGAATCGGGCAGTACCTCCCGAGGTACTCCCTCTTCTCTCAGCTTGCATCTTGACAAACGCAGAACATATATGTACATGAAATATTATTTTGAGTTTAAATAAAAGCAGTCGCTTTATGAGGAATACAGAGCTGATTTCATACTCAAGACCAAGGGTGTTTTGATAGGTTATTTGTTGTGCTTACTCCAATAAATTGAAACAACTTCTGGCCAAGTTGTGTCCTCGCAATTTCTGTGTTTTCTCCATTAGATTGGAAGCTCTTTGGTGGTCAGCGATCTGGGTTTTTCAACTCAAAGGAGGTAACCTTTTACAGTGCTCTGTCGAATTGTGTAATAACTCAAGTTCAGCATAAAATGAGAGAGAAAACTGAACCTTTCATCACTGAAATAGTGGAAATTTGTATTGATAGCTCTTTATTAGAATTCTTATAGCTCTTCATGTTTTGGTGGTTTTCTTGATTGTGTGATGAGTGGTTTGATGCCAAGGAATTAGTCGTTTGACGCCAAGGAATTATTCTGGTTCTTCATGTATTGACGTTTTTCATGCATTACATATTAGAACGCAAAGCTGATTGATGGTGCAGCACCAAGGCGCAAGGAACCGGTAGATGTAATTCTAGTACTGTGACAGTACTAGAATTACATCAACCCAATTTAAAACAATTGGGTTGATATTACGTGGTTTTGAGACTATTGAAAGAGTGCGCTGCTGAATTACATGCACTGCTGGATTCTCTCAGCTTAAACAGTGTATTTTGAGATTACCAACATCTTCTGTTTGGGCAGGTGTGCGGCTTGTTAGACTAATTTTTGGGTCTACGTAGGCAGTTGTGCGATAACAACGTTGTCACCTGCTTGAATGCCACAATGACATGCTTCAATTGTTGTTTGACTGGAAGGTTTACGTCCATAAAATCTTACAGCTTTGTGGTGCTTCTATGGTAAATCCTACTTTGGGAATGGTCCTTGTATTTGGACAGAGTATAAGGGGAGTGATACTATGATATTTAGCTTATACAGTATATTTAGCTTAGCAGCTCTTCTTTTTAACTTGTGTTCAGTTTCTTGGTTCCCCATGTGGCTGGTTGTGCTGGTATGCTTGTTGTGGTCCGCTTATTAATGCTAGTTTTTCTTGGTTCCCCGTGTGGCTGGTTGTGCTGGTATGCTTGTTGTGGTCCGCTTATTCATACTAGTTAGCTAACCCCTACATCTTCTTTAACTTATTTAAGAACGTTGATTTTACCAAGAATAAGCTGGTCCTTATCATTTTCTCTTTGGAATACCATCTATTTGGTAATCTGCCCGATAAGCACCTATGCAGTTGTTGTTTGGCTTTAATCAGGAAGATTCCATAAATGAAAGACTGTAGACCGCTGCTTGAAAAGTTTTAAGTACTTCATCTTTTCACTGTGTCTAGGCAGATAACATACCTTGTGTTATTTGCATGTATGTATTTGGTAGGTGGCTAAGCCCATGTCTGGCTCTTAGGGCGTCACATGGTTTTGGGGGGGGGGGGGTGGGGGTGGGTATAGGTTGGGGTATTGCTTATATATGATTAGGTTGGTATAAATTATAAATCTTTTGATAATTTCGATGAACAACTCAGCGTCAATTATACTGATTTCTCCACCATCCATTTACCCGTTCATATGTAGTCGTTGATGGCTCAGATATATATATATATATATATATATATACACTGAAGCCCATCTAATCACCACTCTTAGTAGCGGTTAGTATATTGGCCCAAAATGTCGCTTGTGCCTTTCAATACTGTTCAAAATTGTTTAAACGCGCCACATAGCAGGGGTTAACCGCTACGAAGTCTTCATTTTTCACTCTCTCCCCCTTTCCCTCTATTCCTTTCCGTCCCTCTTTCTTTCTCTTCCCTTTCATCCTCCCCATTTCGTCCCACCATTTTTATTGTCTTCAAGCTCCTCTTTCCACTAGAAGATTGGTGGAAGATCGGCGGAAAAATTTTCTACTCTAGATTCACTTCGAAACAAGTATTTTGAATTTTCTTCAGTAGATACATGTTATATTCATGATTTATAGTTTCTTTAGGTTTCAAATTTATGTTTATTGTAGGTTTTAGTTTGTCCTTTCTAGAAATTAGTGTTTCTTTAGGGATTTAAATTAGGGCTTTTTTAGGTTTTGGAATTAGGGGAAGGTGATTAGGGCTTTAGGTTTGAAATTACAAGTGTATGTAGGAATTCAAATTATGGATTTGAATTAGGGGTTTTTTATTATTTGATTCAAAATTAGGGCTTTTTTAAGGTTTTAAAATTGGAAATTTTTTAGGGTTTCAAAATTAGGGCTTTTTAATGCTTCGAATTAATGGTTTGATATTAGGGCTTTGTTATGCTTCAAGAAATTATTATTGTTCAGAGAGTCAAATTAGGGTGTTTCTGGGGTTTTAAAATTAGGGCTTTTATATGGTTTCAAAATTTGGGCTTTTTTTAGGGTTTAAAATTGGGGCTTTTATATGGTTTCAAAATTGGGGCTTTGTAGGATTACTTTTTTGAAGTGTAAATAGTATGCATGCTAAGTTGGTTTTAAATTATGTATTCTTGTAAAAGATATGGAGTTTTATCCTGGGCCTTACGATCCATTTGCCCTTTACGGCAACGAGGGATGTATTTAAAGGTGTAGAAAGAGGAGTATTAGACACAATCCAAAACAGAGTCGCTTCCTAGAGTCTAGACTAAATGAGGAGCAACAATTTATCTTAAGTAGGCAAGGTTTTAGCTTATTCGCTGCCCTCCCTTATTTTTCTCGGCACGATGAGTGCCTTATATCTGCTCTAGTTGAGCGACAGAGGAGCGAGACGAACACGTTACTTTTAGTTTGGTGAAATGACTATTATATTGAGGACGTCGGCTTTATTTTTGAATTTTCGTGTTATGGCAGACTCATTACTTTAGATGGTTCTAATACAAATAAAGCGGCAATAGAATCTTAAAACCTTATCGGTGCACCCTACTTATAAACTATTATCACTTATAAAACAAGCCTACATCCGAAATGTGTCATCGACCCAATCTTGATAAATAGTTGTGGGGCTTGACAAGCAAAGGTAGCTAGGAAGCACGCTTCTTTCGGAAGGTGTTGATTCACTCTGTCGATACTAAAATGATAATAATCTATTAGTACATGGCAAAAGTCATAGAACATGGGTGCCATTGTGTCTAGGATATCCTCAGAGCTTGCAATCTGGTTTATGAGAAAACAGGAATCAGTTAGCACTTCTATGCGTAAAAAATTTTGTTTCAATGCCCATGAAGAAGCTAACAGCAATCCATGAGTTAAAGCAGTAAAATTATTAGACGATAGAGTGGAGAAAGCTGCTGATCTACATTTAGTGGTATTGTAATAACAAGATAATCTAATACCCGACCAAAGATGCTTTTTATCAAAACATGAATGAATGACCATAGTAAATTTGTGTGGGTTTGTGCAAGAGCAAGCCAATTGGTTGTTATGAAGACAAACCGGCCGAGAACGCAAAGGCGAAGGGATGTGATTTCTAGTTGGTGAACAGTTTGATTGAGGTAAAGAGCATGGTGATGTTGGAAGTTTCTTGAAAATATTATTTAAGGAATTGGATAAAGTGAGTATATGAGGGATAATGACTCATGGGTTAAAGGGTACTTCACGAAAGACTAGGTTATTTCGGTGTATCCAAATGGAACAAATAGTAACAAAAAAATATATAGTGGCTAGGGCAGTGGAGCGACCAACAGTCAGAGAAAGCCAAGCAATGAGCCATTCTTTGCCGGTACAAGATATATCCTCAACTCTACTACCGAGTGGTATACCAAACTAAATGGGTCTAATCTTAGGACATTTTCAAAAAAGGGGTGTGGTATATTCCATGTGGAGTTTGCATAACGGACAAAGGTCATAAGGGTGGATGTTGAGATCTTTTAGATTTGAATGTAAAGGTAAACTATCCCATAAAATTTGCGAGATTAGGAAGCAAATTTTAAGCGGTAAAGGAAGACGCCAGAGATTGGTACAAATAGTGGCATGGGTAGGACTAGGCATTTAGTGTTAGAGCTTTTGCTTCGTATAACATTTTGTATGCCAAGGAAACCGTAAAATTTCCTTGCCCTGTTGGACCCTAAACTTGTTGGTCCTCAAAATCAAGCTCCGAATATATATGGCCAAGATATTATTGGCAAGTGGAGGAGAGAATAAGAGCTCAATCTTGTTTCGATCCCATCGTCCATTCTGGATTAAGTCAAACACAAGATCTGTACTCAAAGCACGATGAGCACTTGGTACTAGCAGCGCCCGATCTTGTGAAGGGATCCAATAATCATTTCACATTGAGATGCTTTTGCCATTTCCAACTTGCCACCTGAGGCCAGTTAATTGTGTCTTCCGTCTTCCGTCCGTAGAGCCAACCATTTGAAAAGTTGCCGGACGCCGAAGAGGAAAGAAAGCCTTGTCGAACACAATACTTATCTCGCATTACCCTAATAAGAAGGGATTCAGGTTCGACCCATAATCGCCATGCTATTTTGGACAGTTGAGCTTAATTAAAAAGTCGTGTTTTTTAAACCAAGGCCACCTATGTCCAGGGGCTCACAAAGCGCATGTCAGTTGCATTCCTTTACAATTATCATTACCTGACCACTAGACGTTTCCCAACAAAGAGTCAACTTATGGCGTACATGGGCGGGGAAGAGTCATACCTGCATGTGGTAGATTATAAGGGATTGAAGTACAAATTTAATTAAAGTGGCGCGTCCCGCTTTATTAAGGAGGAGACTTTTCCAGCTGGCGCACCGCTCTTTGACTTTATCAATGAGAATATCCTTGTTCTCTCTCTCTCTCTCTCTCATTTACTCTCTCTCTCGTCCTTTCATTTTTCTCTGCTCTTCCACTGAACCAATACACCTTACCTTTCTCACCTCTTTCTTCTTCCTAAAGTTTGAAATCAAGCGGATGCGAGGAACTTAGGGTTGATCTTAGTGGTAGCTAATGAAAATTTGTAGGGAATTTGAGATATTCAGCGGTGGAGGTGAACGGCTAAGGCATGTTGTGAAGGCGAACGCCTAAGGCATGGAGGCGAACAACAAAGGTTTGGAGGTGAACGTCTAAGGCGTCAAGGTGACGATATAGCCGTTGGCGAATGGTTGGCGCGTAAAACAACAACGCCTTGATTGGGTTGGATATCTTTAACCTTCTCAATATTTCTTTTATCAACAAACAGAAAAAGATGTTTAATCAGTGATTTTCAAGAATGGAAATCAAGATTAACATTCCTTTTCTTATTGAATTTAGATTGCATAAAAAAGTGGGAATTAGTAAGTGAAAACACATATTGAATCTCGATATATGTGTTTGGGGGTGGGAGGAAAGCGCGTGTGGAGAGAAGATGGGTCTGAAGTGGGGAGACATTAGGTGGGAGATCAAAGAGGTGCAGAGAAGAATAAAGAAAAACGAAAAAAGATGAAGGGTATAGGTGGAAAGTAGATAATTTTCTTAATTTGCATAAAAAAAATTGTGATCAATTTTTGTGGGACGGAGGGAGTGCTTTTAGGACAACAAATACGTAATTTGTATGTACCACTCTAGATTCTTTATTTCTCTTCTTTTTCCACTTCTCCCCCTATTCTCTTGTCCCCTTCTTTTCCACGGCTCGACACCACTACTTACGTCCATTCACATCCCACACCACCGTACACATAACCCCCCACCCACCCAATCACACATACACACTCACGTGCACGACACCCACCCATACCTTACACCATACCCACACACAACACACACACATACGCACGCATAACCTGTTTTCAGCTTGAAGGTGCTTGTCGATATCTATCTCCGCGCGCGCGCTATCCGTGTGTGTTCGTCGGACTCTGTTTGCTCAACTGTGTTCTGTGTGCGTGCGGGGGGGGGGGGGTTGGTGATTTGGTGACTGGTGGTGCGTCGTTTGGATGGTATTATGATGGTTGTTAATGGTGGAGTCCAATGTTGGACCGGTGGTGATCTCTCTTTTTTTCCCCCTTATTCAATAGGTGGTGGTGATACGAGACGAAAGAGAGAAAGGCAATGAGATGAGAAGATAGGAGAGCAAGAAGTCTTTTATTTCAAAATTCAATTTCGTTAGCATTCGTTTTGGTCAAAGGGCATGAGTGATAGTCTGGCAAAACATAGTCATTGGCTACTGAGTCTAGTGATATTATTCCAATATATATATATATATATATATATATATATATATATATATATCGAGGAAAAGAACTCATTAATAGAAGACTCATAGCACAAAAAAACTACTTCATTGGTGGAGGTGGGCATGTGCCCACTGTGCCACCCCTTTCCATTCGACGTTGGTCACTGTGTGTGTGTGTGTGTGTTTGGGGGGTGTACTGAAATTTATTTAGTGATGTTAAAAAAGTCTCGTTAAAATTATAGGCTTAACGTGTCATAAAACTATACCACTATAGACTTGTCATCATTGGAGAGTTATTGGTATCTTCTTACAATTATGGTAGCAGCAAAAAACTATCTAAATATTTGATGAGAAAAAAAATCATGAAATGGCATTTAATGGAGTCGTACATGTGAAACTTGACAGCAAGAGAGTAATTATAGAGAGATTTAATAAGCAACAAAGGGTGGGGAGTTGACTCTAATTTCTCTCTCCCCTCAAACAACCTCGCGACTCCACCACCAATGCTAGTTTCCACCGATGGTTGGTGGAGCGGTAGCTTTTATGGTTTGTTTTTCTCCTTGGATAGATTCCTTGTTTAATAGCTTGGCAACACTTTTTGGATTTGATCATTGGTCGATGGTAGGCATGATGTTCAATATATGATCCACGCATCTCGTGTGTCTCGGGGTGAGTTTCAAAGTGGGTCAATGGTTTGGGTTTGGTTGGTGGCGGGCATGGCTGCAGCGGTTAGTAGAGGCTTTAGTGGTCAATGTGTTTACTCTCGATGATGTTTTTGAATGGTGGAAAGCAACAACGAAGCGGCGTTTGAGTGTTTTTTGGTACTTGGTGAGGTCGTGTAGAAAGGGTGTAGTTTCAAGTTAAAGCATATGTTAGCCTTATGGTTTAATAACCTAGGCTTACATCTTGTTTTGATGATAACTATACATTGATTATGTTCTAATATGTGCTTTGAGTGGCTTCTTAGTAGATATATACATAACACTCATGAAGACACATTTGAGAAGTTGGATAGACGGATTGAAGTCAAAGAAACTTAAAGTTATAGTGGACATGCTATAGAAGCTTCATCAAGTCTAATGTCGAAGAGCAACAAAGAATGCATCGGCTAAGTTACTATTGATTATAATCGATCTTTACTATTATGTAACTAGTCTTTATTTGATGCTTGAATCGATGACTATGACCTAAAATGACCTTAGGACACCTTGTGCATTGCATGTGAGTTCATAACCTTTCACACAAGTGTGGTTCTTGAAAATGAGTGAACTTTGGAGCTCATTCAGATTTTCTCAAAAACTATTTTGGTGTTAATCTTTTCATATCTTGATAAAACTTTTCATTAGCTTTTCAACGCAAAAAACGGCACCTCAATCCGATTTTTCTAGAGAAAGTTATGCCCAAAATAGGAAAGGGGGTTCCGTGAGGCAGCCAATAGGCAGTATGGTAATCCAGTCGACTGCATTACAATACAGTCGACTGCATTAGTCAAAATTCAGCTCCAACGGCTATTTTCGAGGACAAAACTCCAACGGCTATTTTAGAGGGAATACAGTCGACTGCAATGGCAGTTTTGCTCACTTTTTTTTATCTATAAGGCTATATTTCATTTGCTCCCTATATAAATGCTTTGGGGCTTCATCATACACAATGGAAACCACATTCTAAGCCTCCATTCATTAGAGAAACATCAAGGCTCATATATTAAACTTTTCTCTCTTCATCTTCATGATTTTACATCATTAAAGAGAGCATCTTTGTGAGCAATTCTTTGATTGAGAGTGAGCATTCTTCAAATCATCAATTCTCTCATCTCTATTGTACTAGAGCTTCATTTGTACTCATTTCCTTTCAAGAGGGTTTCTTTGTACACATTTGATCTTTATAAAAGGATTGTGATCAAGGCTTGGGTTTGTCAAAGTCTTGGGTGAGCTTTGTGGATTCAAGGCTTGCGCTTGGTGTGGGGATATCACCAAGTGTTGTAAGGGTTTTGATCTTGACCCGGAAGAAGATTGTTGCTAGTGGATTCTAGTGCTCTTGCAAGGGACTTCCTTGAAGAGGTGGGTGTAGGCTTGGGGATAGTTCAAGCCGAACCATTTAAATCTCCTTGTCAAGTATCTCTAACTCAATCTCTTTACTTATTGCTCTTTAATTGTTTGAGATTGTTTAGTTAGTATCTTCATTGAAGTATTATTTGATTTGATTGAGATTTGTGAGAGTGCTTAGTTTAATTTTTTCATTAATTTTTAAAAACCCTATTCACCCCCTCTAGGGTTGTTTTATTGATTTCAGCATAGTCATCCCCTTTCCTCCCAGCTCGGTGCCTTTTTAGGTTCAGCTTGTGGTGTGTTGTTGGTTCAGTTGCTTGCAGCATGGGTAATCTAGGTTAGAGTTTTGTCATCCCCCTTTCCATAGCTTGGTACTCGTGCTAGTTGTTTAAGGTTTGTTTGGTCATTGTAGTCGGGGTGGTGGGGACCTCTAGTTTGGTGTTCGGGTGCATTTATGTCGTCTCATGTGCTGGCGTGGTCGGTTAAGCGGTCCTTGGTTGAGTGGGCGGGTGGTCTTGTGGTCGTGTTATTCACTATGAGTGGTTGTGCGGTGGTGGTGTTGGTGGGTGACACTAGTTTAGGTGGATTTCTAGGTGGTGCATGGTGTACTTGCTCTGTGTAAGATCCCACTATTTTATTAAGGCCATTATTTTAAGAAAATAGTAATAAGTAAATAACGTTAGTGCCTTTTGTAATATTAGAATGTTTTGGGTGCGCTTTGAATAATTACTTAAAGTTGGGGGTCTTTTTGGTGATTTTGCATATTAAGGTTTTCTTTTGTGTTACAGTTGAGAGTTTAGCCCTTGGGGTTCTTCAGCTTCTGCTTCTTCTTCTTTTAGGGCTGAGAGAGCAGGGGAGACGGGTTGGGTAGCTCTTTTAATTTATAAGGGTGGTGCTTTGTGGATTTTGCTACCAAAGAGCTTGTTTAAGGTAAGGGTTTTCCGATTTTTGTTGTGGTAAGGTTTCTTTTTAGTTTCTTGATATGCTTAGGGTCTCATAGTCTGATTTAAGTTTAGGATTTTCCTTCGGTTGTTGTCTAAAATTGAATTCTAAGACAATTCTTTTTGAATCTTTAGGTTGTTGTGAACTGTGTCATCACCAAACTCTTTCCTATGCCCTATACATGTATACTGTTCACTTGCCATGCTTGTTGGTATCTAATTCAGCCCCTAAATCAAATGTCAATCATAAAATTACAAATGCCATATTTTCTTTTATTGTGAACTCTCTAATTTTGACTGTATTTCTCATGGTGTTAATTGTTCAAGTTCTAAGCCTTGGA
Source organism: Escallonia herrerae (assembly GCA_033070095.1). NCBI lineage: Eukaryota > Viridiplantae > Streptophyta > Magnoliopsida > Escalloniales > Escalloniaceae > Escallonia > Escallonia herrerae. The sequence goes on along the minus strand of JAVXUP010004771.1, from coordinate 699 downwards.
ACCAATACTAGCGTATGTAATCTCCTTTTGCCGTTTTGATTTCTGTTAGTTTTGGAGTAATATTGCTCAGATTAGTTCTGCATTTAAAGAGTTCATTGGCACAACATGTTTTACCTCTTCAGGTGTTCCTTGAGATGCTTGCTAAGTTCTTTCCTTCGCAATTTGATATCGTGCCAACTTGTGAATTTTTCCAGCAAATAAGTTGTTTGTTTGTTCTTTTCGTTTCACTTTGCTGGGTATAGTTCCATGGCTGGACAATAGCAATAAGAATTCCTTGTTAAAATTCTAAACATGTCCAGATCAAACCTAAAGTATTTTTTTTTGTATTGGTCTCTGCTACTGAATTAATGTGCCATTAAATTGTATATGGCCGTTAATCTTAATAACTCTCTTTAAAAGAGTGAGTCATAAGACTTTTGTAATCGCTCCAGTGACTTTTGTAGTTACATGGTAACTTTTGTAGTCACCTAGTGACTTTTGCAGCACCTTAATGGTTTTTGTAGTCACTTTTAGTGACTTTTGAATAGCTCTCTTGACGACGGCTATTACGCTATCGGTACGGGTTTTGTACTCGATTTGGGTCCTCTCGACCACTTAATGATCATTTCGCATATTATTTGCTTTATTTATATCGTCGTCAATTGTTGTCATTTATCCATCAAGTTCTGGCTTTGTTTTGAACTTTGGATTATTGTTTTG
>JAVXUP010004770.1:0-26330 GCA_033070095.1 Escallonia herrerae | reverse complement strand
GAAGACTTGAATAAATATGTGCATCGTTTTCATCTAAGTGCCTTGAGTGCACAGATTTCAGCAAAGACGAAACGTTGGTTCCCATATGCATCAAAAATATGATTGACGTCTACCGAGTGCATATCGAGAACCTACAGTTAAGGTCATGGGGACACCTCAAGGAGGCAGCCCGACGAACTTACGAGACAGTTGGTCCTGTCAAGTCATGGAAGCCTCGACCGCAAAGTACGCTGTTGGCCTCAGCAGATGCACCTATCACTCAACGTAGCAACGACAACAACAACTATGCAGGCTTCAAGCGTCAGCTTCCAGATGTGAACCAAGGCTCCGACAAGCGAAGGCAACAAAGACCCGCACCTGACTATCCCTGTGACCTGAATACAGTGAAGGAACTCTTGGCCGAATGGGTGGCGCATGACAAAAATTTCCAACTGCCACCAATGCGGACCAATATCACAGACGAAGAAAAGGCCAGGCCCACCTACTGTCCTTTCCATCGAGCCCTTGGCCATCCGCTCAAAGATTGCAATGCACTGCGAACCATCTTTGCAAGGAAGGTAGCGTCGGGCGACCTGCAGCTACGGAAAAATAACGATGTGCGCAAAGATCCCTACCCACCGCATCGCAACAGTAGGGAGCACCAGGCCCTTATGGCTGTCACTGACCATGTCGAGCCTGTAATCCACGAAGCCCCGGCAGAGCCCACACTGACCCTCGTGCCTCCTCCAGCTAAGCAGTCGATGCCTCCCCTTCGACAGATGACGAAGATCAAAAGTTTTTTTGATGAAATGGGGTTTTCACCCGCCGCCCGGACTTACCTTTCCAATTGCCTGCTCGAGGTCACCACCGGCCTCGGTTCCGAATGCTTCGCCGCCCAGGCTGAATTACGTCACATCCCCTCTACGGCCTTAGTCTTCTCGGATGAAGACTCGCCGCCGGTCGAGCATCACAATCGGCCGCTGTTTTTAGAGTGTACTGTTAATGGCACGGGCTTCCGTCGTGCCTTGGTTGATTGCGGCGCCTCGATCAACATCATACCCCTCATCACCCTGCAACAGGCCGGCATTCCCCCAAGGAAAATCATCCGTGACCCCGTCAATATTACCGGCTTTGGACAGGGTCCTCAGTCGACCCTCGGCCATATCACCGTCGACCTCATGGTCGGAACTGTCCGTCGCGACACTACTTTTCACGTAATAGACAGCGAGTCTGCCTTTCACCTCCTGCTCGGGAGACCATGGATCCACGACAACAAGGCCGTTCCCTCAACATACCATCAATGTGTGAAGCTGGTAGCCGGTTCTACGGGACATGAGGTAGCAATGACAATCCCTGCAACCAAAGCCCCCTTTGAATGCGCCGAGTCTTATTTCGCCGAGGCCTCCTTCTTCACTAATTTCGCCGAGGATGGGGAGAATGCTACTCATGTACATTCTACCAGGCTGCCAACCTGGGATGAGCTGTGCGGGGACAAGCTTCCCAAGGACAAAACCGGGAGAAGTAACAAGAATAATGGGTCAACCCCACCGCTTCCGCCTGCTGCCACGACCAATTCCCCCCCTTCTTCCCCCAGGTCCAAGAAGCAAAAGGCTGAGCCGGCCTTTCGACGTATCGTCAAGGACGGCAAGATCATCTATCAATTATGACGGTATGCAGGGGCTCCAGGCGGTCCCTCCTCAGACCCCCTCGACCCCGACCCCCTTGGAGAGACTGAATGGTGCCGCACGGCCGAGCATTGCCAGCCAGATCCTGACCTCACCCCCGGCGCGGCACCACCTTGCTATGAGGATGGCCCTCGACCTCAGGCTGAAGATATTGAAGAAATCAACCTGGCCGACCCGGGCGAAGAACCGCGGCACACCTACATTGGCACAAAACTCGCCCCCGGCCGAAGAGAGGAATTGGTTTCCCTCCTACACGAGTATCGTGATGTCTTAGCATGGAGCTACAATGAGATGCCCGGACTGGATCCTGCCTTAGTCACACACCATCTCAACATTGCTACCGGATCTATCCCTAGCCGACAGCACCCGCGGACATTCCGCCCCGAGCTCGAATTGAAAATCAAGCAAGAGATTGAACGCCTCCTGCGCGCAGGCTTCATCGAACCTATCACTCACCCTATTTGGCTGGCTAATGTCGTCCCTGTACAAAAGAAGAATGGCCAAGTCCGCGTCTGTATCGACTTTCGGGACTTGAATAGGGCGTGCCCCAAGGACGAGTTTCCACTACCCAATATCGACATGCTCACGGAGGCCGCCGCCGGATATGAAACTTTATCTTTCATGGATGGGTTCGCAGGTTATAATCAGATTCGCATGAACCCCGACGACAGCGCCAAGACAGCCTTCCGCACTCCTATGGGTAATTTTTGTTGGAAAGTTATGCCTTTCGGCCTCAAGAATGCGGGAGCTACGTATCAAAGGGCTATGACAGCAATATTCCATGACATGATACACCATACTGTGGAAGACTATGTCGACGATCTTATTATCAAATCCAGGAAGGAAAGTGATCACCTCACCGACCTTCAAGCGGTCTTTGATCGTTGCCGCCAGTATAACATGCGGATGAATCCATTGAAATGTGCCTTCGGAGTCTCCTCCGGCAAGTTCCTCGGGTTCTTGGTCAGTCGACAGGGCATCGACGTTGACCCCTCGAAAGCAGCCTCCATCCAAGAAATGCCCCCCCCCAAGAACACAAAGCAACTCAAGAGCTTCCTCGGCAAGGTCTCTTACCTCCGACGCTTCATACCCGCACTGGCCGAGCTCATTACGCCATTTCAACACTTGACGCGTAAAAGCGCACCGTGGAATTGGGGCGCGCCCCAACGGCAAGCATTTGAACAGATTAAGGCGGTCCTCATGTCACCGCAAACCATGGTCGTACCACAACGAGGCATCCCACTCCTACTCTACCTGACTTCCACACCCAGATCCATCGGGGCTTTGCTTGCCCAAGAAGTCGAAGGTGTCGAGCGTCCTGTTTATTACCTCAGTAGAGTGATCAGAGGGCCCGAAGCCAACTACTCCGAGCTCGAGAAACACTGTCTAGCCTTGGTGTACGCCTCACAAAAGTTCAGACATTACTTTCTAGCGCATCAGATCACACTCGTCACCAAGGCTGACCCGCTCCGTTACATGCTTACACGTCCCGCCCTGTCTGGCCGACTCACACGGTGGTTGCTGCTGTTGGCCGAATTCGGTTTATCTATCAAGAATCCTACAGCTCTGCGGAGCCAAGCACTCGCAGACCTCCTGGCATTCTTCCCACGCCAACAATGTGAACCGATATCGGATCAACTGCCGGGGGAGGAGACAGCCCTGATCACCGACATCGATGGACTGTGGACGCTTGAATTCGACGGCTCTGCCACTAGCAAAGACCCCAATGGCACGCCCCTCCGGCAAGGGGGTGCCGGCATAGTCTTGCGGGCACCAGACGGTGTTACCACTTCATTATCCTTCAAACTTGCATTCCCAGTGTCTAACAACGAAGCTGAATATGAGGCACTTGTCATTGGCCTCATGATCGCCGTCAGTATGGGGGCTAAGGCGCTGTGTGTGAAAGGAGATTCAAATCTGGTCATGAAGCAGGCGGACGGGGAGTTCGCGGTCAAAGAACCAGCCTTGGCACCTTATCGTGCCTTGGTGCAACACTTGGAAGGAAGACTCGGTCATGTCCAGTATGAACATCACAATAGGTGCCACAACAGACATGCGGACTGCCTGGCCACGATCGCGTCAAAGATAGAGGTCGATGGTGAACAACGGATGCTAACCATCGTCAAGAGAATGGAACCATGCACAGCACTGAACCTAGTGCCGAAGGACGTTACTGCGGACGATTGGAGGCAACCTATCATCGACAAACTTAAAGCGCCATCTCTTGCTCATGCCTCCACCCTTACAGACTTTTCAATGATGGGAGATGTCTTATACAGGCGGTGTCCCGGAGGCACTCTAGCAAGATGTTTGGCACCGGAAGAGGCAAAACACAAATTACAGCTCGGCCACCAGAAGTGTTGTGGCCTCGACGGTCCCCCTCTGTATCGTCGCCTCCAGCGTATGGGATTATATTGGCCATCCATGGCCAAGGACGCCTCGGATATACAAAAGGATTGTCCCGAGTGCTTGTATGCACCCGACGGTGCCGAAGCTCTTGCCATTGACATCGAGGGTGACTGGCGCCAGCCTTTCATCCAGTATCTATCCCACGGGATTCTACCACCTGACCGCGGCTCAGCACGATCCATCAAGCGCAAGGCAGTCAGGTATTTTGTGACGGAAGGCGAGTTATTTCGCAAGGGATTTTCGGGACGCACCCTGCGATGCTTGCAAGGTGCCCAAGTGGTCAAAGTCATTAACGAAGTACACAATGGTGATTGTGGTGAACATCAAGGCTCCCAGAAGCTGTATGCAGAATTACTAAGATTGGGGTATTATTGGCCGACTATGGAATCCGACTCCATCTCGCATGTCCGACGCTGCCAACCCTGCCAGCGGCACGCCGACAGGATACACTCGCCAGCATCCGACTTGCACATGATCTCAGCACCTTGGCCATTTCATTCTTGGGCCCTCGACCTCATCGGCCCCATCCACCCGCCGTCCAGAAGCCATTCATGGATCATGGTTGCTACTGAACGCTTTACGAAGTGGGTTGAAGCCGTACCTCTGCGGAGAGCCACGGGAGGTGCCGTTTCCAACTTCTTACGCGACGTCATCTGTCGTTTCGGCATCCCTCGGTGTATTATATCTGACAATGGCACCCCATTCATTAACCGAGAGGTTCGAGCTCTCATGGAAAGGTACAACATCAGCCATGCCACATCAACTCCCTATTACCCGCAAGGTAATGGTCAAGCTGAAGCGTCCAACAAGACTTTGCTACGAGTATTATCGCGAATGGTGCATGACGCCGACCGGTCGTGGTCCGAACAACTGAATCTGGCACTCTGGGCCTACAGAACATCCATGCACACAGCGACAAAGGCCACGCCTTTCTCTCTCGTCTACGGGGACGAGTGTGTGGTACCTGCCGAGATCGCAGAACCATCGGCTCGACTTTCCCTAAGCAGCAGTCTCGGAGATGAAGAAGCCCGGCTCGCGGCACTTGACGGCCTCGACGAACGACGAGCCACGGCCCTGCGCCGCATGAAGAAGTATCATGAGCAGCTTACGAAAGCTTATGGGAAGACCGTCAAGCCACGTTCGTTTATCGAGGGCGACCTTGTTCTTCAAGCCGCCAAGCATGTGCGGGCCAACATGTCAGCTCCTAAATTCACGCCAAACTGGGACGGCCCTTTCACGGTGCACGAAGCCCGCACTAATGGCTCGTACCTCCTGCTCAACCACGACGACGGTCAGGTCTCCGCCCCCATCAACGGCCGCTACCTGAAGAAGTATTATGTGTAGTCGCGTCATAGAACGCGCCCTCGTAGCATTTTTGTACATGCGACATTGCTTGCAGACTTGTATTTTTTTGTTGATCTGTGTAGCGTTCTACACTAGTCGTGTAATGGTGTTTTGTACCGCGTCCTATCAATACAAAGTCATGCTGTTACCTCAACTTCTGCCCAGCTGGCACTCATTCTCAACCTATGCTTCCTAAGTCACTTTCTACGAGCGGGAATGGGAGAGCATTCACAAGTAACCGAAACAAGCAAGACATTCAAAAAAAAAAAGAGAGAAGAAAGAAGAGAGCAACCGAACATAACATACAATAAGCCGAGACCATCAAAAATATGTACATATACATCAAACGTTTACTAGCCGTCGTTAAGCACTACAACTACGGCAAAGTAACGTACAAGCTAGGAAAGTCTAGACAACAGCGATGCAACTGGGTGGGAGCTGAATGCCTGAAGTACCTCCCGCTCCGCTTGTACCTCTGACCATCCAGCATCAAGCTCGGCCTGTCGCCCTAACCGCTCTGACTCTCGCCCGTCCACCTCACCTCGCCGCCTCTGTAGATCGGACAACTGCCTCTGCAAATCGACGAGCTGTCTCTCTATCTCTGCCACCTGCATGTCAATCCCGGCCAACTCTGCCGTGATCTCTGACCGCTCTGCCTCTAATCCTGTGCGGCGCCGCTCCAGCAACATCTCCCGCATAACCACGACTGCACGCCTCTCATCCATATCGTGGCTGACGCTCCTCGATCTAAAGAAATCTGCTAGCCAGTCCAGCTGCATACCTAGCGATGTGAACGGAGCGAACTCTGAAAGCGACCGAGCAACGAACTCTGCAGTCCAACCCGACGACGGCACACTGGCGAACGGCAGCAACCACTCCATAAACCCTGCAGACACCCACATCCGTAGTACTGGGTTCTCTACCACCACGCTCTCGAATGTCTGCGGGAACGCTGCCTTCACCAGTTCTAACCGGCGCACAGTCTCCGCCGGTAGCTGGAGGCCCCCCCAAGCTGCCACATCCACCTGACCGCTCGAGGATCCTCTACTCATATCTCCTACTGTCGCGCCACTGCCGCCCGCTGCAGAAATCTCCGACATCCCACCCGCCCTCTGCGCCCCAATCGTGGCTGAGTGCATCGCCAGAAGAGTAGCTCCGACCTCAACCACGGACTCCGGCAATGTGTCATGCCGTCGCACCACCACGGCCTGAACCGGTGTCTCTCGCTCACGAATCGAGGCAGCAACAACGGACTCAGGCTCCGCCATTTCGCCACCATCACCTCCCACAACCGGCGTCTCCATGCCTGTCCACCAGTCCTCGTCAATGTCGAACATCACCGTATCGCTCCCCTCTCCGCCGTATAGTGCCCCCACCGTTTCCTCCGTAGCAGGCAATGGGCTCACCCTCCTCGGCACACTGGCCGTCAATAGCTCAACGGCCTCGGTCTCGTCACTGTCAACTAATCTGCCGGCCTCGGCTGCCATAGCCTCCTCGCCTGCGATCTCAGTCTCGGCCTCGCTCCCCCCGCGACCGCCTCTTCCTCGTCCCCCTGGCAAAACCGCTGTCAGTTCACAGATTATGAGCAATATGCAAACCATATTTATACGACAAAAAGAAAGGACAGAAGCAAACCTCAGAGTCTAGCTCCTCTAATACGTCGCGCGGCCTCTTCGCCCCTGATAGGTGTGGGGCTGAGGTACCAGCACTAGCCTGACGAGCTGTCTCCATCATCCCCACTCGCAATGCCGACAAGGGCCCCTTGCCGGCCCCCGGCACCCTCGGCACCTCGGCAATAGGCTCCTCCCCATGGTCCTCCCCGGGAGCCGCGTCCCCCAACTCTACGGCATCCTCCTCCGCCTCCCTCTCCGAGCTCGGAACAGAACTCCCGGTCACTAGTGACAGCATCCCGCACTGCCTCGCGACTGTGGCCGATATCAAACTCAGGGCTCGGTCACATGCGAACACATCTACCTGTCGACGTGTGCCTGACGGCTGTGCCAGCCATCCGGCCCAGCTCCCTCGCAGTCGCTCCCACCAATGCGCATAATCCGCGGTCACCGCCCCTGCCACCTCTGTCCCTGGCTGCCTCCACTCTGTCGTCGGTGCCGGCCACTCGCGGGCTCTGTCATATAGTGTATACCCAAAAGCCGTCGCCACACTCCAAGGGCTGTCATAACCGCATGGGGGCTCTAGATCGTACCCGAACGCCAACGACAGACGGTCCGGGCAATACCTCGCCACATAATAGCAGCACTCGGCGGGCTTCCCGCCATCATCTGTCAATACCGGGAGCCAGCCGGGAAAATACGCGACCAATAGCGCCAGCTGTCCTGGCGCTAGCTCGCCTCTCCGGCTCAGATCTGTCGTCACCTCCTGCACGTGCAGCCATGGCGGCGTACCATATGACGCATGCATCTCCATATAGGGCCGTCGCTCACATTCCCCCCGTTTGTCTAGAATCTGTGCCAACGGGCACCCCGGCCTCCTGATGCCTGCCCAAGCAAAAGCCCGAGACCCGCTACACCACAACGCCACCTGCCGCGACCTGCCTGGACGGGTCACTGTCCCCATCGTCGGTGACGGGTGTGCGAGTGGGTATCCGTCAGGACGGTACCCTGGAAAGCACTCGTACAGGTACCTCTGCAAAAACATCCAGTCCACGTATGTCGCCACCTGATACCGACCATACGACCGCTTCACGTCATTCACGAACTGATCTAGCCGCGAGTATAACGTGCCCAAGTACACCGGAGCCAAGCCGACCCGCCTTCCCTGCGCCATCCTAATGGCCAAGGGAAACACCCTCGGGGAAATGCCATCCTCAGGTGTCCCCTCAAACACAAACCTGCAAACAACGACCGGCAACATATGTCAGTTTGACGTTTTACAGGGCAAGCAGAACATACGATATATTCACAAATAATCACACGACAGTACAAAATTTACCTCGATAAGAACATCGCCAAAAACGCCACCAACTCGTACCGATCGCTGCCATGATACGGACCCATCACAAACTGGGCAGCATTGCCCAACTTCTGGCCTGTCCTCGCCTGCGGCGTGCCGTAGAACTGGCGCAGCCACCCACCGTACGTCCCCTTCCGGTGCCTCTTCGTCTCCGCCAAAATGTCCAGTAGCTGCGTCTGCAACAACCGCTCCTCCCCGCTCAGCCGGGTCACCCGTGCATCCACCTCCCCGTGTATCGGCAGCCCTGTCAGCATCAACACATCGAGTAACGTCGGCCCGATCTCCCCGAACTCGGTCACGAACGTATGCGACTGCGTGCTCCATCTTGCCAGCAATCGGGTCATCCCTGGCGTATCCCTATATAACTCCACCCCCCTCGCCGTAACACTGATCGCCGGTAACAGCCCTAGTGCCTGCAACACCTGCGCCCTCACCGGTGTCTCCAACATATGCTCACACCAAAAGTCCCACCCTACCGGCATCGCACTATGGCCCTTGAACATCACCGGCGACCAAGGTATGTCCTCTCTCCCAATCAACAATGCCGGTACATACCTCGGCGACATCACGGGCGCCTCCGCCGGGCTCGGCGCGCGAAGGTAGGGTGACGACAGCCGAGGCTCCTCTCCCATCGACGGACCATCCCACGGTGTCCTGAACGCTCCGTCTGCCACACGAATGGCCAACTCCCTCCACAGCTCACGGTCCGGTACACACGGTACTACTCCCCTCACCCCCAGCAATGTGTTTGTTTTATCTGGCTCCGGATCGTAGGACCTCCTACCGCCATCATCAAAGGTCAATGGCACTGCCGCCTCGACACCCACTGACGGTGTGGCCTTATCGACTGGCGGCGCCGGCACAGGTACAGTCATCATATCCCGCGGGGGTCGCGATGTACCCGTCGCGGCCCCTCGCGGCTTCGCCCACATCTTCTGCCGAACTTTTTTCGCTGCTGGCGTCGCTCCGGGCTGTGAGGATGGGACTTGGGCCTGTCGGACAACCTGCGTGACCGACCCCCCGTGACTGGCCGACCCCCCATGTGCGGCCGACCCCTCCCGTGCGGCCGACCCCCCGTGGCTGGCCGACCCCCCTTGCCCGGCCGATACCCCTCGCTCGGCCGACTCCACTCGTGCGGCCGACCCCCCATGCGCGGCCGACCCCTCTCGCTGGGCCGACCCCCCTTGCCCGGCCGATCCCCCTTGCTGGGCCGACCCACCCCGTCCGGCCGATCCCCCTCGCTCGGCCGACTCCACTCGTGCGGCCGACCCCCCATGCGCGGCCGACCCCTCTCGCTGGGCCGACCCCCCTTGCCCGGCCGATCCCCCTTGCTGGGCCGACGCACCCTGTCCGGCCGACGCCACTCGCTGGGCCGACCCCCCTCGTGCGGCCGAGCCCCCGTGGCTGGCCGACCCCCCTCCCCTCGCAGAGCCACCAACTGGCCGACCCCCTGGCCCCGACGACCCCTCGCCCAATTCCACCTCTTCTCTCACCATCCCTTTTTCTCTCTTTCTTTCTCTCTCTCTCTCTGACTTGCGTAGGCACAAATGGCGGTGCCTCCGCCCTGCCCCCCTCCGCTCCTTATATAGGGGTGGGCAATTTTCTTTTCTTTTTCTTTTTATTTTTCTCTTTCTTTCTTTCTTTTTCTATTCTTTCTTTCTGTCTTTTCTTTTTCTTTCTTTTTTCCTTTACTTTACGCTCCCGTCCGCCGGCCCCTCGCCACAGTTTGTCGACCACGCGCCGTCACCGCTATGACCGCAGTGCGCGCCCGCGCGCCACCTCCACGACCTTCGTCGCACGCATTCACATGACAGCTCCGCGACAGGCCCCGTCGCCCGCGTGCCATCTCCTTGAACCGCGTCGCTTGTGCCAACTCATCGCGCCCTTTACAACGCGCGCTCAACGGCAATGGTCACTTGATGCACTACCGCGACGTTCGTCGCCGCGCCCGTGCGCCATTCTCATCATGCGTGCCCCCGGCACCAAGTGTAGCTCCGCGACGTTCGTCGCCGCGCCCGTGCGCCATTCTCATCATGCGTGCCCCCGGCACCAAGTATAGCTCCGCGACGTTCGTCGCCGCACCCATGTGCCATTCTTATCACATGTGCCCCGGCACAAAGTATTGCTTCGCGACGTTCGTCGCCCCACCACTTTCATGACATGTGCTCCGGCACCATGTATTGTCCCCGCGACAATCGTCGCCATGACCATGCACCACGACCATGTTACAAGCCTCCGGGCATAACACCCGTTCACCACACCATGCGCCCCCGCCACGGGCATGGAAGACTTCAACCCACTCTCTAGAGTGTGCAGCATTCTGGAGGCTCCGCTCGTAGTGCTCCTGCACGAGGACCCCTCCCTGCGGCATGGGCTGAGCGCCAGCACGGGCTAGTGCCATCGCCGGCACAATCAAACTACGGGATGGGCTCACAACCTGGAAGCCATCGCCGGCACAATCAACTACGGGATGGGCTCACAACCTGGAAGCCATCGCCGGCACAATCAAACTACGGGATGGGCTCACAACCTGGAAGCCATCGCCGGCACAATCAACTACGGGATGGGCTCACAACCTGGAAGCCATCGCCGGCACAATCAAACTACGGGATGGGCTCACAACCTGGAAGCCATCGCCGGCACAATCAACTACGGGATGGGCTCACAACCTTGAAGCCATCGCCGGCACAATCAAACTACGGGATGAGCCCACAACCTTGAAGCCATCGCCGGCTCAATCAAACTGCTACACGGGCTTAGCGTCATCGCCGGCTCCATTACCAGGAACCTTGGCCCCCGCAGCAACAGGGGCTGTAACCACATCGTTTATGCATGCGACGCCCGCTCGGGTTGCCCCTCCGCACCCGCCGCACGCAGGGGGCTTATGTTCATACCCTATTCTGGTCGCACCCCAAGACCCGCCAAGGGACCCACTTTGCACGACACATCACCCAGTCAGCGGTCAACTTTTCAACGCTCGAGGGCCGGTCAAAGCAACGCATGCTCAAGTCACGTGAACCATTCGTGAAGCGACTTCGGCGTGCCTTCCACCCCAAGGGGTCGGCCACCCCAAGGGGTCGGCCTCCCCCAAGGGTCGGCCTCCCTTGGGGGTCGGCCACCCCAAGGGGTCGGCCACCCCGAGGGGGTCGGCCTCCCTCTAGGGTCGGCCTCCCCCAAGGGGTCGGCCACCCTCTGGGGGTCGGCCTCCCTCTAGGCTCGGCCTCCCCCAAGCGTCGGCCTCCCTTGGGGGTCGGCCACCCCATGAGGGTCGGCCACCCCATGGGGGTCGGCCACCTGCCTTGAACACCGACGCCGTCACCTTTGACCCCACCCCATTGTCACGACGACCGTCGCTCGCGGCCGCACTCCGCCATAGTCGCGACAACCGTCGCTCTCGGCCGTGCCCCTTCGTCGCGATGACCGTCGCCCGTAGTCTCGATGACCGTCACTTGTGGCCGCTCTGTCGCCATGACAACCGTCGCTCACGGTCGCGCGCCATCCACGCAACGACCCTCGTCGCTCGGAGATCACTCTGCGACCCTCGTCGCCCGCACTCAACCGCGCCCCATGCGCTGCAATCATGTTATATGCTTACGGGATAGGCTACTCCTCCAGGACACTATCTCCGCCAGGGTGCCTGCGTGACTAGCCTACGTGCTCTGGCACTGGGGGCTCGCGTCGGCACCCCTAAGGACTATGACCCCCGGGTCACTCGGAGACGGGAGCAGGTCTTCGGAAGGGCATCTTGCCTAGTCCACCTGGCAGCTGGGCGTCGGGTCTTCCCCGCCGCTGCCAGACCTGTGGGATTCAGTAAGGGCTTGGACTGGAGGCTGGGGCAACGGGCTACTCTGACCATGCTACCGCGGCATGATCAGTCTCCTCAGACAGGCAGAGAGATGTTGCAAGGGCAGGGCAGCACGAACTTAGGAACCGGCAGTCCAACGAAGGGTCAGTGCGTTGGCCCCCTGGTGACGTGTCGTTCCCAGGGGGCGACACATGTCAACTTATGACACATGCACATTTTTGCCTATAAATAGTGGACTTTGGAGCTTTTTCAAGGATCGGATTCTCATTTGGACTTTTCACTTTCTCTCTCTAAAGGAAACATTCTCTCTGGAATTCTAGTGAGAGAAATACACTTGAACTCCCGTCTACGGACCTTGGACGCCATACCCTCACCACGGACTGCAGACTGTCGGTCCTGTTCATCGTCACCTTGCCTGCGCAGCACTGCCACCCCTCACGACCTGTCTGGGGAGCCTTGTCCTCGGCCCTTGCGCCGTCCTTGCTGTCTCCCACGTTGCCTACCTGGAAGCCAACTCAGACCGCATCCTTTGTGGCACCTCCACGTATCATCGAACCATTTCCGGCACCATCACAGGGTTACAACATTCTGTGATTTTTACACAAAACAAATGTGAAATCCTCTAATACAATCTCTGATTCGGTCACGATTCAAGGGCTGAAACAGCTGGATCTTGAGACATGACTTTGACTCCTTTAATCTTTGCAGTAAAAGATCGTTCGAAACGATACTTAATCGAGGGCTTTGAGGCTTTATCCCGAGCAAGTGCAACAATCCTTGACTTGCAGAATCACCGGTGTTGAAGGCGGATTCCTCTTTGATGTAAGATCAAAAAGAAATTAGTCCTCGTGTTTTGGAAATGCTTGATTGAAGAACGGCACTAGGTTAGTGTGTATTTTCTTCAAATGAAGCACCAAGTGTGAGAGAAAATAATTTCAGCAGGGCTTTGGCTTTGATTTCAAAGACCCTGGTGTCTTTCTTCTCTACCCCAAGCCCTCCGTTTATAGGCAAGGCATTTGGAAAACCCAAGATTTGAGCTTTGACTTTTCAGTTAAAGAAATCTTCTCCTCCTTTAATCCAATCAGAGTTTGAGTAAATGAAATCTTATTTCCATTTAATTTAAAAATACTTTTCTTAAGTCAAAGTTGACTTATTTGACTTTTATGGTAGCAAGACCACACACTTGGGCTATACAAAATAATTGTATTTGGACTAGTTCATCCAATTTAACTTCGGCTCGGGCCCATCATTTTGTTTGACTCCAAGTCAGCATTTGGTCCGCTGTTTTCGCGATGTTGAATATTCGACTAGTCAACAAAACTTCGCATTATTGACTAGTACAAATTTCCAGTGTCTAAACAAACAAATGTCTATTTTTCAACATTTTGGTACAGTGATGAGGGCATCCAATCGATACAAAGCACATTAAGGCATGTATATCACCATTCAAAGATGAAAGAAATTTCAAAAAGGATTAAAAAAATAACTGAGCATACTTATGGGTCAAGAATCATACGTGCAAAGCTCTGAGCAATAGTGGCTTCTCCTTCAATATATCCTTAAACAACCTCTTAGCCTTACTCAGCTGGCCCAACATCTCATAACAGAGAGCCTGCAGAAGCCTCCACTCGACTTCTTTGGGCTCAACATCAATCAGCCTCTCCACAAACTCCACAGCCTCCTTGGTCTTCCCTCTCCTCATCTTGGCATCAAAAGCCACCTTCAAAGCTTCCACATTTTTTGGGTTTTCCTCTAACAACCTAACATACATATCCTCATGTTCACATCCGCCATTTTGGGTGTCCCTCTTTTGCTCCATATTTTCACTGTAACTACTTTCTTGAACGGGCTGTGCCAAAATTGGCCTAGTATTGAAACCACCCATGAAAAGAAATGACCCAAGAAGCACTACTGTAATCTTTTCAGAGAAAAACTTAGAAATTTGTTTCTGGGGTGAATGATTTGGAGTGGGTGACTTGGGTTTGAAAAGATCAAGAGGTTGAGTGGAGTGTTTTAGGAGATGACAATTTAATGGGGGAATTTGGAGAGAAAATGATAACTTCGTAGGGGTGGGATTAAGTGGAGTGCGCGCGTGAAGTTTGGGACAGTGAAGTGATGAGTGGAAGAAGACTGAGAAAGCGTTGATTGATGAGCCCATTTTGTGATGAATCGAATAACGGCGAGCCCAACTGCTGTAAAAATGCCCGACGGCAGCGACAGAGGGAAGGGGGCGGTGGCCGGGTTGTGGGTTTAGTGGTTGAAGAAACCCCAAAAACCATGAAACTGTTGTAAAGTTTTTAGATCAGGCCCGAAATTTTTCCAGCTCTCTCCCCATCTTTGCCTGTCTACCCTCGTGACGCTTTGCAATCTTTTTTCGTCGCTAATTATTTACTCTATGTCCCTAACTCTCGCTACAAGGATGAAGTATTAATACCCACCATTATTTTTGTTGACACTTTTACTTGAATTAAGGATAAGCTACTTTAAAATGCATAGCGCATGTTCATAATATCACGAACATAAAGTCTTGTTGCCAATAATAAAAATGGTGTGTTAGAAAAAGTTTATTTGTACAATATAAACAATTGTGTAGCTCAAAATCACATGTGAAATAATTTGGACCGTTGATTGTATCCCTTACGTCGTGTAATATCTAGCACGAAACAGATATGTCTGTCCCTCCATTGTAACCCTTTTCCCAAAAGCTTTATGATCATCTTCCCATCAATGACCATAACATCTAAACCACCGTTGTCACCGCTCCCAAAATCGAACTTCATACCCCAACCTATTGGCATGGACAAGGTTGTAGTTAACATTCTGTTAACGGGCAACTTAAACCCCATCAACAACTTCTAGCCTGCCAACGAGCTATGGCGTCTCGTCTATCATGGTGAGGATGATAAGGACACATCAACGAGCTTGTTAGTTTTTTGTTTTTTTTTTTAAATAAACTGAACTGTAATTTATATGACATGTCAGTATGAAAATTTGAACTCGCGACCTTAAGGTCATATCTCAAGGCCATTTGTCACTCCACCACGCATTTGGGTTAACAAGCTTGTTAGTTAGGTATACATGAGGGAGGAAAAATTGGTTGAATTCTGAAAATTTAAAGATAATATGAGGGGCATAAATGTCTTCCCACTCTAAGAAGCATATGTGATGAAGCTTGCTATGAAACTAGCCATTTATAGATCAATATATACAGTTTATAATGCTTACTCCTTGCAAATTGTTTGATATAGGTCTTACCTGATGACTTTTAAATAATTAAATCCTTGATAGTTTCCCCTGACAACGTTTAGTACATCTAGACATAGATCCTTGGCTTTAGCACTCTCTTGATTTCCGATTTGTTTGTAACATATTTATATAGGCATCAATTCATTTATTTTTTTCCGATACCAATGCAATTCTAAAATCATCCCCTAATATATATATATATATATATAGGGGGCCGATCCACACCCACCGGTGGAGAAATAACAATTTCTCCACCGAACCGCAGGTAAGAGCAGTGGTTGGGCCACGTGGACAAAAAAGGCGAAAAAGGCGTACGGCCACTGCATTAATGGCGAAAATGGCACGAGAAATGGTGAGAAAAATGGTGAGAAAATGGCGAGAAGGAGAAAAAGGACACCAACCGCATGCACAACCAGCGGTTGGCATTAATATGCCCTGCCACGTGCCGTCCCCCACCCCTGCCACGTGGCCCAACCCCATGGCCCCTGCCACGTGGCGTCCCCTCCCCCTGCCACGTGGCCCAACCGCTCATACCACCCGCGGTTGGTCCCCTCCCCCCTGCCACGTGGGGTCCCCTCCCCTCATCCGCAGGGCCCAACCGCTCATACAACCCGCGGTTGGTCCCCTCCCCCTGCCACGTGGCCCAACCGCTCATACCACCCGCGGTTGGTCCCCTCCCCTGCCACGTGGCGTCCCCGGGTGATGCCCCCACCTGGTGTCCTTCCCTCGATGCCACGTGTCGTCCTTCCCTCCCCCATGATGCCCCCCACGTGGTGTCCTTCTGCCGAAATTTTTTTTTTTGCCGCAGCCTTTGACCGCATAAACAACCACCCTTCCTCACTTTTTTCTGTCTTTTTTCTTCTCTCTTCCTCACTTTTCTCTCTTTATAATCCCCTCCCCCGAACCCTTCTTCTGCACTCTGTCGTCTTTTACCAACTTCCTTCGTACTTCATATCTCACCTACATAATCTCCATAACAATACAAACCAAAAAATTTTACGCTAGAAGATCGGTGGATAACCGCTAGAAGATCGGTAGATTTTTCTTTAAATACATCAAGTCACAACAAGTAAGTATTTTGAATTTCCTTATAATTCAATGTTAGGTTTATACAAATCAGCGTATTACATTTATAGATTCCAAAATAGCGATTTTTTAGGGCGCCAAATATAGACAGTTTTTCACGAATTTATAAAAAATAGCTAGAGCTAGATTTTGCCAAAATGCAAAAAAGAGACCCTAGTTATTCTTAAAGGATCTGTCTCAGGTTAAAATTTCAGATTTTTCCAAAGACTGGAAAGGGGTTAACTGATACGGGGAACCTTGTAACTCTGCAGTGTATTTTAAAATATCAAGCTAGCGCGATTTCGCGCGAAAATTTTATGAGAACCCTAGGATGTTGGGAAGTTCCATTCCCCAGGAATTCGGGCCATTCCGAAGCCGTTACCTATTTTTTTGGCCGAACGGCCCTTTAAGCGCTTGATCCGGACACCGGTTCGGGATTTTTGGGCGAAACCTCCGTAAAATACTTTTTATGTCAAGAATGAATTCAGGGAGCCTCAAGTAGCATTTCGAAGCACTTTTGATATTTTTCGATGCTAGGGGCATTTCGGTAATTCGCCACCCCGAGAGGGGTATTTCGGTAATTTTACAGTGCTAAGTTTTTCGACGGACTTTTTGGTATATAATTGATGTAATACATTTAAAAACTTGACTTTAAAGCGGTTTTGAGGTGTTGGGGGTGTAGGGGCCATCGGGGGGGGTATATTGCTATATAACCACGTTGGCGCTAAATTCAGTGGGAACTAGCATAATTAAGCGTTCGGAGTGGTGGGAAGTGAGGATTTGTTTTAATACATTGAAATAATGACTATTGCTAATGTGTTGGTAAGCTAGGTTAAAGATCCAGTTATAGTTTTGGAATGTAAATATTATGGATATTATGGACGCTAAGTTGGTTTATAATTATATTTTGTTCTTAAAGGTATGAATTTCAGCTCTGGACCTCATGATACATCAATCCTATACGATGACGATGACCACGTCGCGAGGCACGTATTTGACGGTGTCGATAGGGGTGTTTTGGAAACAATTCAAAGCACAAGGCACCTTGAAGAGTGGGTACTAAACAAGGAACAAATACAGCTATTACACCGTCAAAATTTAACCCTGTTCACCGATTGCGGGAAATGGTCTCGACACGACGATTGCCTTATATCCGCTCTAGTTGAACGATGGAGGAGCGAGACGAACTCATTTCACTTCCGGTTTGGTGAAATGACTGTTACGTTAGAGGACGTCGGATTTATACTTGGAATCCCATGTCACGGCAGACCCGTTACTCTGAACGTGCCGTCTGCATCCATAGCGAATATGGCTATGCAGTATTTTCCGGGAATTCCAAGGGCAGCGCTTACAACAAACGGCGTCAAGCTTAAATGGCTGAGAGAGCAGTACGGCGTGCTACCGGATGAATACACTCCTCAAGATTTCGTGACGTATACGAAGGCATTCCTTCTGTATATTATTGGAGCTATATTACTTCCGACGCATTCGAAAAACACGGTGCATCCGAAGTATATGGTGTTCTTGGAGGATCTTGAGGAGGTATACTCCTATTCGTGGGGTTCAGCTGTCCTTGCGCACCTATATCGAGCACTGCATAAGGCTACGAGAAACGGTGCCAAGTCCATTGCCGCCTGCCTGACTCTATTACAGGTATGAGCATTTATTTTCTTGGTAGGATCCTTAGTCAATATATTCGGGATTAATTACTAATTCCATATAATGTTTGCATTCACAGGTTTGGTCTTACGAGAGGCTACCCATGGGTCGTCCACAACCGTTGGTAGATTCCGATGAGACGTGGCCTAGGGTGTGGGCCTGGGGGCCTACGACCAACCGGAGGAGGAGACGGGTAGACCCTCACCACCATCTAAAGTTCTATCGGGGGGAACTAGAGATACTAGATGCATCCCAGGTGACGTGGCAGCCATATGGCAAGGTGATGCATCTGTTGGATGAGTGGTGTTGGCAACTTCCGGTGTCGTACGTGCTGGCAGGTTTGGTTCGGGTGCCGCTCATTCACTTCGAAGAATGTGAGTTTCAGATGCCCGATCGAGCTATGAAGCAAGCTGGCTGTCCACAAGGGATACCAAAACCCGCTGTAGACATGCGGCCATACAGGGGTGGTCGAGGGCCGAACTTCGAGGTGGCTGATGCCTTGATTTTGTTGGGTGACGAGGTGCACCAGTGGAATACCTGGCAGGAAACGTATGATAGCCTTGTATCGCTGAAGCACGACGGCATTAGTACTGAGGAATACTTACAGTGGTTTCTCAGGGTGACGCGCACGAGGGTGAATCGCCCTTCCCAGGTGAAGAAGACATCGTATGCGCCACGTGAGGTCTATGACCAGTTCTGGGCATTGGCCATTGTAAGTCATGCTAGTGTTGTTTGATAATTTATTTGCGCACCTTATCGACCATTTGTCAAATATGATTAGCCATATTTTCTATGCATGTTTTTTAGGTTGACCAGGGCATTGAGGTGTTCAAGCAGCTGGAGTCGTTTGACTGGTTTGTCGCGCAGGCTCCTGACAATCTCAAGAGGTCCATTGAGAAGTACAAGACTGAAGTTCAAAACTTTAGTCTTGCGTACCGGGGTTACCAAGGGGAGCCGTCTAGTCGCCCTCGTCCTGACGCGTACGACTATCAGCCCCAGAGTCAGGTGTGGGAGCCGTCTGGTCGCCCTCCTCCTGACGCGTACGACTATCAGCCCCAGAGTCAGGTGTGGGAGCCGTCCAGTCGCTTGCCTCCTGACGCGCCTTCATCGCATAGCTATGAATTCTGGGAGCCGTATAGTCGCTTGCCTCCTGACGCATACGACTCTCAGTGCCAGAGTCAGGTTCCCCAAGTAGGAATCCAGGCCTCGCGCCCAAGCTTTCGGTCGGACAAAGGACAAGCGACGAAGCCATTGAGGCCGGACAAGATGGCTTGGATCGACCGGCACTACTTCGGGCATGAGCCTGTCAATTCAGCAGACTTTCCCCTTGCGACATTCCTAGGTCATGAGGATATCAGAACGTTGGCGCCGGAGACAGATCTTTCAAATTTTGTCATGAACGCTTACATAGAACTGCTCCGGATTAGAGAGCAACATTTTAACCGTTCTGAATATTTGAAGCTTAACATGTATCCCACTCATTTTGTGGAATTAACGGTGAGAGAATTCACAGAATGGAGGCGAGGGGGCGGCAGGAGTAAGTGGAAACCAGGTCGAAACGTGTTAGGCATGATGAACGCAGACTATCAATGTCCCGCTGCTGATGCGAACCTTATCATGATACCCTGTCATCATGCAAACCACTGGTTCCTATTAGTTCTCCATCCAGCGTTTAGAACGGTTCACATATACGATAGCCTAAGGGAGGACGAGCCTGGACAGCTGCTGGCACAGATGTACAACGAGTACATCACTTTAGTGGTTAGTTTTTATTTTTTGACCTTGGCTCATAGTATATTGTTCTTGTTTCATAGGCTTGATTCTCGTTTTTATTGTTGGATGCAGACTACTGTCCTCTCGCTAGCATGCGGACGGCCACAGGGTGACCCTTGGACGGTCGTGATGATAAAGGACCGACCAAAGCAATATAACGGTCACGATTGCGGGATTTACGTCCTCAAGTACATGGACTACATTGCTCGCTCGGAAGTGCTCAAACACTCCTCGTGGACTAGGAAGGATGCCTTGACGTTTAGGTATAGGATAGCCTGGGAGCTGAAAAAGAATGAAGCTAGACGCCTTCATTACCATTATCCTGACGTGCGTGGCTAGCTGCTGTGATGTTACAAAAAACTGTACCAAAAAGAAATGTACATAATTTTTCGCATGCTATGAATTTGGCGCTAAAATGTGCGCGAATATACCTTTCATATGACGGCATTCGAAAAAATTACGCGTCTCGCTTTTCGCCGAAATTCATAGAAATGGGCTAACTAGCGTGCATGAGGTGCAATGAGCGAAAAAAAAGTGACAAAAAAATTTCAACTTTTTTCGGAAGCTATCAAATGGGGCCTAAAGTGTGCCCGAATAGGCCCTTCCTAGGAAAACTCAAAAATTAATGTGTCTCGTTTTTCGCCGAAAGTCTTACAAATGGGCTAACTAGCGTGCCTGAAGTGCAATGAGCGAAAAAAAGTGACAAAAAAAATTACAACTTTTTTCGGAAGCTATCAATTGGGGCCTAAAGTGTGCCCGAATAGGCCCTTCCTAGGAAAACTCAAAAATTAATGTGTCTCGTTTTTCGCCGAAAGTCTTACAAATGGGCTAACTAGCGTGCCTGAAGTGCAATGAGCGAAAAAAAGTGACAAAAAAAATTACAACTTTTTTCGGAAGCTATCAATTGGGGCCTAAAGTGTGCCCGAATAGGCCCTTCCTAGGAAAACTCAAAAATTAATGTGTCTCGTTTTTCGCCGAAAGTCTTACAAATGGGCTAACTAGCGTGCCTGAAGTGCAATGAGCGAAAAAAAGTGACAAAAAAAATTACAACTTTTTTCGGAAGCTATCAATTGGGGCCTAAAGTGTGCCCGAAAACGGAGTTACCAAAAATATCAATAATCCACAAATCAAATCACAAATTAAAGATTGCACAAACCAAATCACAAATTTAAACATTATAAAAGTTCAATTTATACAACTGAAACATTAACCCTAACACTCTTCCTCATCATCGTCCTCCTCGACCATACTGCCAGGTTCGATACCTAACACTTTATAATGGTTT
Source organism: Escallonia herrerae (assembly GCA_033070095.1). Taxonomy (NCBI): domain Eukaryota; kingdom Viridiplantae; phylum Streptophyta; class Magnoliopsida; order Escalloniales; family Escalloniaceae; genus Escallonia; species Escallonia herrerae. The sequence goes on along the minus strand of JAVXUP010004770.1, from coordinate 5,110 downwards.
CTCTTGTCATGATCAGTCATCTTATTACACAACGCACACTTTCGTAATTTTTTTTGACCCGTTGCTTCTTCAATCGGATTCTTCATGCGTATTGCTCGTTTTCGCCCTTTTGTTTGAGAAATAATTGGATCAAAAATGTCGTCCTCCTCACCTTGTAGGTCAGTGCCGTCAATGACTGGCTGTTTGGCTCGATTGAATCTACCGCCTGGAGTTGTCCGAGTAGTCGGAGTGTCCACAGTTTCTGGTAATGCCATCCTAAACTGTGCATGCTTAGCCTTATCCCGTGCGGCTGCTTCAACTTGATACCTGTACCCATCAAATGTCGACGCTGCATCCATTGATAAACCGTGCATGATGTTACAAAGGTGATTATATCGCAGCGACTCAGATTGCTCGAAATCAACTGAAACATTGGGCACGTAAGGAATGTGACCGTGGACTCTGTTGGCTTCCTTCGTCCACCGTTCCAAGATATACTGTGGAGGGATTTCACTAGCATTCTTGGCGCTCAAAACCCTCAACGCGTGTCGACAAAGTATACCTTTATGCTCAAACAGTTGACAGTTGCAATTAACCAACCCGGTGTCCTTACAAACTGCTACGGTAAAATGTCGTCTGGTCCTCGGAGCCGACGAAGAGCACGGATTGGCGAAATTCGTCACATTTGTCAAAGCATAAACCTTGATATCTCTGGTGGAATACTCGTGCAACTTTGTCATGCCATATTGATTCGACTTTAGTAGTTCCTCTTGAAACTGTCGAAACATTTCCTTGGTATAGACTTGAGCCGCATGAGCCTCTAAAGGTGAATAAAGTAGTATAGCTCTTTCTTTGCAAACTGTAGCCGCGTCGGCTTCTCTCTCACGGTACAATTGCCTGTCAACGGCTTTCTGCATCTCTAGTACGAACTCCGCTATACTTGAAGACTGGCCTACGTACCCATCAAAGAATGAATTCATAGCTTCGCTTCTCGAGGTCGTAGTCATTCCGGCTGCAAAAAACTTCTTGGTGTAGGCACCGACCCACTGTGTCTTGATCTCATACAACGATTGTAACCATTCATGATTGTGCAAATAGTAGTCATCCATTAACGTGGCCCACCTCTCCTCGAACACGTCTACCGTCAACGATTTCTTCACACATGTATTAAAGTCAGTCTTGAATGACGGATGGTTTGCATATACATGGTGAAGCCGTTCGGGATATTTGTTGCTTATGTGCCATGTGCACAGGCCATGGTGAGTATCTGGAAGGACCTTAGCGATTGCATTTTTCATTGCCAGATCTTGGTCGGTGATGATGGTCTTTGGAGGAATATGATACATTGCTTGAAGCCACGTTTCAAATAACCACGTAAATGACTCCTCCGTCTCATCCCTAAGCAGGGCAAAGCCAAACGAGATTGACTGATAGTGGTGGTTCACCCCGGTGAACGGAGCAAAAGGCATAGAGTACTTATTGGTGCGGTATGTGGTGTCAAACGTCACAACATCCCCAAAATTTTGGTAAGCAGCTCTAGAACGGGGGTCCGCCCAAAATATAGTACTAATGCGGTTCTCATCATCCAGTTGGAGACTGTAAAAAAATCCAGAATTCTCACTCTGAAGGGACCTGAAGAGATCAAGTGTAGTTTGAGAATCACTCTTACCGAAAGACTCTCTCCTCTGAGCACGAAGTTCATTTCGAAGGTCTACTTCGTTGAAACTCAACTTGTCAATCCCCCCAGCCTGGCTTGAGAAAACCCCCATCATCTTAGAAGGTGGAATTTTAGCCTCGGCCATTGTAAAAATTAGTTGTCTGTGTGCCGCGCTTATTTCTCGGTGTTGATGAATTTGACCAATCTTACTAGGGGTCATCAACTGATGATTATGGCTCAACTCCACTCCTGTCACAACCCAATGGTTTTCATTTTTTCGGTGTACTGCATACACATGGGCCTTGCAGCCGGTACCCGGAAATGTGTCCCGTTTTCTTTGTCTTGTTGTCCCTTCGTCACTGATCCGAACGACCGGAGTTACATGCGGTGCTCCTCTATGACACTCAAATAGTCTTGCACAAATTTGATCTGTATTCGCCCGTTTTCTAGTCGTCTTAGTTCTAATACCGAAACCTATCGTTTTCGAATATGCTCTATAGTATGCTTCAACTTCGTCCAGTGCTTGAAAAACTTGACCAACGTAAGGTGGATCAGAACCTTCACAAAAATTATTTCCTCCAGTTGCATCCATATTTATACTGGAATCTAAAAAATAAAAATTATATCATTCTCAACAAGTCATAGATTTAAATAAAAGAAGAATAAAATTTATTTCAACCACCGTCTTTCGGGAAATTTGGTATAATGTAAAATTAGCAAAATAGCCCCCGATGAGCGGCAAATTACCGAAATGCCCCCGGGGGTTCATTATCACCCTAACGCCCCAAATCAGCTTCAAAACAACCTTTCAGGTGCTTTGCTTACATTTCTGGACTAAGAAATCCTTTGAAAAACTTAACGCTGCAAAATTACGAAAATACCCCTATCGGGGATGCGAATTACCAAAATGCCCCCTGACAAAAAAAATCTGAAAAGTGCTTTGAAACGGGATTTTAAGCTTCCTGAATTCACTCTTTAAAATAACTTTTCAGGTGTCTCACACCCTTTCCTGAACTAAAAGTTATTTTAAGCACAAATTTGTGTAATGTAAAATTAGCAAAATAGCCCCCGGGGGTTCATTGTCACCCTAACGCCCATCAAACCAGCTTCAAAACAACCTTTCAGGTGTTTTACTTACATTTCTGGACCGAAAAACTTTTTTTCGGGAAAATTACCAAAACACCCCTCGCGGGGGGCAAATTACCAAAATGCCCCCTGGCTTCAGAAAATATCAAAAGTGCTTTAAAATGCTATTTTAAGCTTCCTGAGTTCATTCTTGATCTAAAAAGTATTTTACGGATTTTTCGCCTAAAAATCCCGAACCGGTGTCCGGATCGAGCGCTTAAAAGCCCGTTCGGCCAAAAAATTAGCTAACGGCTTCGGAATGGCCCGAATTCCTGGGGAATGGAACTTCCCAACACCCTAGGGTTCTCATAAAAGTTTCGCACGAAATCGCGCTGTCTTGATATTTTAAATTACACTGCAAAGTTACAAGGTTGCGCGTATCAGTTAACCCCTTTCTAGTCTTTGAAAAAATCTGAAATTTTTACCTGATACAGATCTTTTGAAAATAACTAGGGTCTCTGTTTTGTATTTTGGCAAAATCTAGCTCTAGCTATTTTTTATAAATTCGTGAAAAAACTGTCTAATTAAGTTTTCACCTTTAGCGACAATTACGCCCCGCAATCAGCTGCAAAACAACATTTCAGGCGTTTTACTTACATTTCTGGACTTAAAAGTCCGTTGGAAAACTTTTTCGGGAAAATTACCAAAATACCCCTCTCGGGGTGGCAAATTACCAAAATACCCCCTGGCTTCAGAAAATATCAAAAGTGCTTTAAAATGCTATTTTAAGCTTCCTGAGTTCATTCTTGATCTAAAAAGTATTTTACGGATTTTTCGCCTAAAAATCCCGAACCGGTGTCCGGATCGAGCGCTTAAAAGCCCGTTCGGCCAAAAAATTAGCTAACGGCTTCGGAATGGCCCGAATTCCTGGGGAATGGAACTTCCCAACACCCTAGGGTTCTCATAAAAGTTTCGCGCGAAATCGCGCTGGCTTGATATTTTAAATTACACTGCAAAGTTACAAGGTTGCGCGTATCAGTTAACCCCTTTCCAGTCTTTGGAAAAATCTGAAATTTTTACCTGATATAGATCTTTTGAAAATAACTAGGGTCTCTGTTTCGTACTTTGGCAAAATCTAGCTCTAGCTATTTTTTATAAATTCGTGAAAAATTCTATTTTTGACGCCCTAAAAAATCGCTATTTTGGAATTTTTCGAATGTAATACCCCGATTTGTCAAAACGTAATTTTGACGCCCTAAACACGAATTTTAGACTATTGTAAGAACAATTTAAGCGTAACACAATTTAAACAATCAATTGGTAAGAACAAATTGAAAAATACTTACTTGTTTTAACTTGATATATTTCAAGAAAAATCCACCGATCTTCTAGCGGTTATCCACCGATCTTCTAGCGTAAATTTTTTTTGTTTGTATGTAGGTGAGATAGGGAGAATGAGGAGGGTGGAAGAAATGATTCGGGGAGGAGGGATTTTATAGAGAGAAAAGTGAGAGAGGAAGAGAAGAACCGTGAGTGAACAGCAGGGAGGGGGAGGGGGGAATGACACGTGGGGGTGGGGGGTAGGGTGGTAATGACACGTGGGGGAAGAGGGGGTTCACGGGTGGGGGAAGGGGGGTTCACGGGTGGGGGAAAAGGACATAGGGTGGGGGCCACGGGGTGGGGGGCAAGGGGGTGGGGGGTGACGGGTGGGGGGCAAGGGGGTGGGGTCACGGAAGGCAATAATGCCAACCGCATGTAGGAGTTGCGGTTGGGCATTATTGCCACCATTTTCTCACGAGTTTTTCATTTTCTCGTGATATTTTCGTGAATTTCTCATAGTATTTTCGTCCTTTTTCGTCCATTTTCGTCCCTTTTGTGCCACGTGGCCAACCGCTGCTCTTACCTGCGGTTCGGTGGAGAAATTGTTATTTCTCCACAGGTGTGGATCGGTCCCCATATATATATATATATATATATATATATATATATATATATATATGGGGGCCGATCCACACCCACCAGTGGAGAAATTGTTATTTCTCCACCGAACCGCTGCAAAGAGCAGCGGTTGCAGTGAAAGGGAAAAAACCCAACCGCAACAAAGTGTTGCGGTTGGGAATTATTTGCCAAAAAAACCAACCGCAACACTTTGTTGCGGTTGTTGCATTTTTTTCAAAAAAAAAAGGACATATATATTATAATAATAATAAAAAGGACATACATATATATTATAATAATAATAAAAAGGACAATGGAGAAAACCCAACCGCCACACTTAGTGGCGGTTGGTATCATTGCAAAAAAAATTTTTGTCGCTAAAGGTGAAAACTTAATTAGTAGTTTTTCACGAATTTATAAAAAATAGCTAGAGCTAGATTTTGCCAAATTGCAAAAAAGAAACCATAGTTA